>BGPR01005578.1:0-53623 GCA_013235015.1 Araneus ventricosus | reverse complement strand
TAAAATTAATTAATTAAATTTAATTAATGAATTAATATTTGAAAAAATTGTATTAACATCAAGTGTCATCCACTACAAGTTTAAAAAAATGTATTTGAACTTGAGTGGCTGAATAAAATGTATTTTATTAACGATTGAAAATCTGAACAAGATATATAAATATATATAGGGAGAGTGTGAACTAATAGTAGGAATTGAAAAATAGTCAAAAAGCCGGGCTGTCGGTATCTGTCTAAGTATATCTGGTAAGTATCTGTCTTCGCTCGGTTATTAATGGCATAGAAAAGTTTCGATAAACCTAAGAAAAATACATTATTTATAATTTAGTAAAATGATCGTAAATTGCACTACAGCTAAATTAATCAATTGATTTGCAATCTAATTACTACAAGCCTTTAATTAATTAGTTTTCTTCAATGAAATCAACGTTATTTACAAGTAAATTTAAAGCCTATAGTTAACTACATCTAAAAATTATGAAACTAATATATTTTTATATTATATATAAAAATATAAAGCTAATTAATATAAAGCTAAAGGAAAACAGTATCAAAGACAACTAAACTAGAAACTTCATAATAGAAACAAAACATACGTCTGGAAGTTAAGTGAGACGGGATACATATTATCTTAATCCTCTTTAAAGAAAATTGCTGGAGTATGTTACCATCAGAGCAAAGATACGGATCTGTGAAGCAAGAGTTGTGCCCTATCTCTTAATACCATTTGTGACGAGACACAGAAGCAACACATTCCGGTGAAAAATAAAAGTTGAAGGGGAGTTGGAACCATAAATCCGTTAACACTAACCCTGTTACTTCGATGCACCTTTTCTCCAAATCTGTTATAGTTTCATGTTTGAAATATTTTATACATGTAAAGTATATCTTTCTCACTATACTGAAAAGACTTGTTTTAAAAAAAAATTCAAAAATCTGTTTTTTAAAATTTGTTTTTGTCAAAACAAAAAATGTCAAATAGGATACTTCGATGTACCTTTCCTCAAAGTCTGTTATATATACATGTTTGAAACTTTATATACAAGTAAAGTACACCTTTCTCATTATACTGAGATGAGCTTTTAAAAATAGCTATAAATTTTATTTTTTACAATTTTTTGAGGTCAAAATACGGTAAAATTTCACTATGTCTAATTAAATATTTTGTATACTTATAAAAATTAAAAATTAACCAAAAGCATTAACATTTAACATTTTTTGTTGTGACACAAACAAGATTGAAAAGAATAAATTTTTGAATTAAAAAAAATCATTTTAGTATAATGAGAAAAATGTACTTTACTTGTATAAAAAATTTCAAACATAAATCTATAACAGATTTTGAGAAAAGGTACATTGAAGTGGCCAATTTAACATTTTCGGACTTTCCCCTTCAATCCATAAAATGAAATAAAGTACATAAATATTTCCATAAATCTGATAGTAAACGTAAGGCTGAAGAATTTTATTTCTAATACATTGCTGTTTTTGAGAGGCAAGCGATCTGCGGTTTTTAGGATCGCTGTTCTAAGGATATTACATTAATGTCTTGAAGGATATTTAGTGTGCAAAAAATAGAAAAGATTGTTGTGTTTTGATTCACAAGTAATGTTCATACCCTTATAGAAATTGATTTAGAAATTGTTTCTTCCTTTAAACATGAAACACATGGATTTGTATTTCTCTTATACAAAGTATATAAAGAGAAAGTGTTATAATTGTCAAAATATACGACCCCGATATCTTGATGAATCTCCATTTTTTGACCATCTTGAGTTAAAAAAACAATTTTGTATTTCTGTCTGTATCATTGTGAAAACGATAATTTAAATACGATTTTAGCTGAAAGGATGAAATTTCGTGAATGGTCTCTACATTAAATTTGGAGATTATTATATTTTGCACCAAATCCGTCCACTGGAAGTTTGTCTATCCACGTTCAACTAACTCAATGATAACTCTTGTTCATGATAACTCAAAAACTTTAATAGGTAGATGGATAAAATATGTCTCACAGATTTATCATCAGAATTGTAGATTTGTATCAAATTTTAGACCTAATTCTTCAAAGGTTGACTGTCTGTCTTTCTGTGTATTCTCATGCATGTGAACACGATAATTCCAAATCCCAATAACTTAAATAAATGAAATTTGGTATGTGGTCTTCCAACCCTACTTATAAATCTATATAAAAGTTTTTTTTTCAATTGGTCTCGAAAAGGCTTTCAAAAGGTGTACGCGGAATTTTCGTCATATTATGATGTTCAAAACTCTTAAATTTTAGTGTTGCCTCCCGCATTTTGTACTTTACTACCGCTTGTATTATCGCCGTGATCTCTGAGGGTAATATACATTTGAGTACTCGTGGCAGACAGGATCTTTTCGTAATTTATGTGCAGGAGGGGTGACACATTGGATAGGTAGTATACAAGAAAGTCTAGATGGGACCACTTCCAATAGTGAAAATTTTTATTTAAAAGTTCAGAATAATTTAAATTAAATTTCTCCAATTCAAAAGGTTTTAGAGACGGCCCTGTGAATTCAAACGATGTTCCACTAGAATGTAGTACAAGTGAGATCAAGTAGTTAAAATTTGGTAGGTCACGATGAAAAAAAAAGACATTTTCATTTTATTTAATTATTTAAATATATCTTATTGTAAACGGGAAAACTAATTAAGAAAACTCAGCTTCGTTTCAAAGCTTTTGTTTTGAAAAAATGAATGTGACAAGAAACAGGCATTCGACATAAAAAATGTAAGCATTTTCTATACTTTTGGCAGCAACCTGCATTTTAAGCGTCAAGACACTGGCATACATACATTATATATATATATATAACAGGGAAGGGAAGCTCGCCTATAATATTAATAAGTGCTTTTTTCTGATAACGACATACGAAAACCGTAAAAATTTGTCGCTATCCCCTGAAAAAGCATAAGACAATTCAAAATGGAAAAGGGATATATATATTTTACCAGGTTTGATGCAATATCTGAGCCTGTGAAGTCCTATATGTTTCCTCAAAATTCTATTATTTTTGTTTCAAATATATATGTACAGAGAACTAACATGTCAATTTGAAGTCATTAGAAATGCTATTCATTCATTTTATTATTTTAATTATTATATATTCATATTTACATAGATATATAATTCAGTTGCTGATATGTATGTTGTCGGCAATGTATGAAATATAGGGTTTCTTTAGAAAGCATAGGCATTTTTAGAAAAAGTGTCAAATATAAGAATTACCTGTAGGCATTTTATGCAATGTCTTTAGATGGCTGCACGTGCGCCATTAATTTACACTTAATAACGTAATTTCATTATAGAAGTTAATACAGTATTATATAAATAGAGTTATGTAAATTAATCTCAGCTCATTATATACTTCGAGGCAATTGATGAGCGCGCTCGCACCCAGATTGATACTTCTTTAATTATTTTTTAATAGTTTACTTGATATTTGTAGGCAAAATAGGGAAGATTTACCCTAATTGTTGGTTCCATTCGTGTTAATTAAAGAAATTTGCGCATACGCATAAAAAATGCAAGACAAGGACGAAAAATAAATAAAATTATGTAAAGAATATTAAGGACAATTGCTAGTTATAAGGAAAAATATCCCACTGATATTCAAAATTGTGCTCTTTCTGCTTGTTGGCAAATGAATGTATTTGGAAAAAAGTCCATCATCTCCTGAAAAACACACATCGTAGAAACAGAACAATTTTAGAGTAAAAAATTTTTTTCTTTAATCCAGGATAATTCTAGTTATACGATTGTTGTTTTTAAAGAGATTATGTTCTTTTCTGACTTTAGTTGAAACTAAGCAATAATATTTTTGTTTAATTTTAAAATCCATCTGAGAGAAACAAACTTATCGGAGAATAACGTTTCCCACTCAATTAGAAATCGTTGAAGAACACAATTCTAAAATCCATCAGAGAGAAACAAGCATTTCGGAGAATAACGTTTCCCATTCTATTATAAATCGTTGAAAAACACAATTTTAAAATCCATCAGAGAGAAACAAATCTATTAGAGAATAGTGTTTCCCATTCAATTAGAAATCGTTGAAGAACACCGGACATCTGAGGCGCCTTCAACCAATCTAATCTGAGTATCACGCTTCTAGGCAGAAGAGTCAAAGGTGACAGGCACTATCGCATCTCACCTCTTTCAATATCGACAGAGGTGCCCGACTGCTCATCTCTTTTTTCTTTGCCGGATGTCAGGGAGGGTGTCCGGTAGCTTATCGCGTCCAAAGGAAGAATCTTCTTGACTTCTTGAGAACTTCCCACCCTTTCCCAGCGTGAGGAGTTGGATGAAAATCTAATTTTAGAAAAATTCTCTCCCTCCTTCGCCAACCAAGGGACTGATATGATACCAAAGACATTGAAAAAAGCGTGAAGAGAGAGGAGCAGATGAATTGCTGAAAAACTGGTGTATTTTCGAGAAGTTTTCCTTTATTTAATTCTAGTAATCGATTCTAAACTCGAATCTTGGTGGTGTTTAGTGCTGGACTTAAGTTTATTTAGGGAAGCAAAATTTTACAGAAAGATTCGTATA
Organism: Araneus ventricosus; assembly: GCA_013235015.1. NCBI lineage: Eukaryota > Metazoa > Arthropoda > Arachnida > Araneae > Araneidae > Araneus > Araneus ventricosus. The sequence goes on along the minus strand of BGPR01005578.1, from coordinate 49,050 downwards.
GCCAGTGATGAGTTGATCGAAACTTAAAAGGAATTGAATTACTTTGGTTTTTCACTGGAAAAAGTAATTGATTGCAGTAGTAAAATTAAGCTTATGCCCATGCAATGAGTAAAAAAAATAAATGCTTAATTTCAAGTGAAAAATGTTGCTTGCGTATGATCAGAATAGAAGAATAATTAAATTTTTAGAAATGAAAGATGATCCCATCCAACTTATTTTACTGCTCAGCTGCGAAGGTTCACCTTAGGAATATGAAATTACAGTTTCAAGTTTCCATATCCCTTCTAATATAGTTTTTTTCCATTTTATTTATATCAAGCTTTGATAATATTTTTTTCAAAATTTAAAAAAATGAATATCTACATGCAAAGTATTTGAAATACAAAAATTGAATTGAAAATCTAATTCTGTTTTCCTCAACTTGAATCAATCAGGAACTTTAAAATGTAACTTCAGTATATTCGGTAAGCGATAAGATAGTAGATTATGTATTATACAGAAAGCTACAGGGTCCAATTGAAAGGAGAAGACAGATAATGAAAAAATGGAATTTCCTTATAAGGGCCTTTTTTCAAATGCTAAAAAATGTTAATTAACTCTCAAGTTGGAGAAGATTGTTATATTTATTTAAGGTTAAATTAGAACTATGATTTAAAATTTGAAACAAAAAAAGAAAGATCTGATGTAATATTAAACATAGATATTATATAATAAGTAAATGAAATTTTTTTGCACTGTAAGATGAAATCTGACGTTATTTTCGAAAATATGCTGTGTGACCAATTCTTGTCTAAATTCATAAGAAATAAATCTATCCATTGATTACCATATGGCGAAAATTTCTACAAGGTGTTTAGAGACATCACAGTAACTGTGAAGACAATGAATCTCGAAAATTTCAGATGTAGAGCTGTTGTTACTGTCTCCACATTGAAAAATTATATCTACTTATAAATGGAAATCCGAATCCCCTGTAAAAATGCTAAATTAAGATTACAATTCTTAATTTTAAGTACCCGTGTAGTTGAGATTTGTCACAAAACCAATCACAATGAGCTTATCACTGGTTAGCAGCAATATTAAATGTTGTGAAAGTTGAATATTTTGAGTACCTATCTGCACTCATAAATAGGAATTGCAATGCAACGATTAAGACTCAAAGATTCAGGTTTCTGAAATACTTAATTTGTCAAAAACCTCTCATCATTTTGTTTCTCTTAGAGAACAACAGAAATTCTGCTGGCTGCAATACCTACAACTTTTTAACTCTTAATGACATTCAACTGGAATTTTTATAGAAACTGCTTTAGATATCTGGCTTCAATGTTTTGAATGAAAATTTACGCTATGATAAGCGCATGCGCAGCTAAAATGTATTTACTGCAAATATTCATATTTCCTCAAATATTCAAGATATGTACTTGAAATGCTAATGCAATGTATCTCAAATATATTGTCGAGTATTTTGCAAGTTTCTCAAAATTTGGCTGAGAAATCTGAGTGTTATAATCAAACGCCATGCGAAAAATTTGGGATGTTTTAAAGAATCTTTTATATGTTCCCGAATATTTATTCACTTTTTACTAAAACGCACATAAGCAATGAGCAGAAGAAGCAAAGCAATAAAGAAAGTTTCAAAACGTTATCAGCTTCTTGTGGAACAGGGTGAGCCAGAACCATTTTGTGTTAAGTCAATTTATGGAATGTTCCCTTAATGTCCTCGCGACAAAATCTTCACTGTAAAATGTGAGCTTTAACAATTGTACGTCTTACGATTCTCCACAGCTGATTGAGAAACACTGTATTCATATTAACTCCAAATAATTCGCATTTTACCCAGTAACTATAAGGTTTTAAGAGATATCACATTAACTTAGAAAGCAGTGAAACTTAAATACTTTAGAGGTGCAGCTACTATTCCAATCTCCACGTAGAAAATTGCAATCTGTGCAATAGATGCAAATCCGAATCCCCTGTGCGTAAAATGCCAATTAACTCTATCGATACGAGAATGTTCCAAACGTCCCTCCAAGGAAAAGTCGGCGGCCGTCCGAATATCACCGTAAATTTCCACCCCCTTTCGTTAAGTGTGATTGATTTCACACCCGCGGCGCGCTTTCTTCGTTAGAGTGGCTCGCCCATATGTGTTTGGGGAAGAGGGAGGTTTTTCTTAGAATTCGGGCAGGTGCCAGCTATCATTGTGCTTTTTTTGGGGGCAGGTGAATTTCCCTTACCTTTAAAAGAGAAACTCAAGCGTTGCCTTTTTTCTGAAGTCATTCTATTCCAATAGTCTTAGGAATCAGAGGGTAAAGAATACTAATTTTAATTATAAGTTATCTGGAAGCTGAGATTCCCCTCATAACAATTATGATATTATCAGTGGTAACTCCAAATGTGTTTAGTTTTAATTAAATTAATCCTTTTTTCACACTCAAGTGATAAATCCTTTCTACTCGCGATCATTTTCAAAATGCCAAACTAGCAATTCCTTCTTTCCATATTGCCTGCAAAATCACGGATAATCAACGTTTCGAAGTTGTAAAATATCCAGCAGTAAATTTCATTGTTACTATGATTTTACATTCGTCAGTAATACGCGCCACTTCCCAATATGATCCAGAGCTGGAAATAACTAAAATATTATCTAAAAATTTTATTCTAATCATGTATACCATCCACGAATTCCAATATTTGAATATTGTAAGAAAGAAAAAATCTGTTTTCGGAGACTAATTTCTATGGTACATACATTCCAATTCGATCTTCAGTTGTTTAATGGGCAATACAAAGCAACTTATCAGAAAATAACATTATTCGTTCAATTAGAAATACAATTACAGAATATATCACACTCTGAGTGTGTCCGACTTATCTCATCTGGCATCGTGCCTCCAAGCAAAAGAATCGCATTCTGACAGACACTATCTCATCCCTCTAACTTCCGTCATCGACCAAATCGTCTGAATGTTCTATGCCTGACGTCTCAGAGGGGGGCCGGGAGCTTATCGTGTCCGGAGGAGAAATCATTTTGACATCTCGGGAGTGCCCTTGTCTCTAAAGATTGCAGTGCAAAATCTAATTTGAGAAAAATTCTGACTCGCGCTTATCAACAAAAGCATCGAAAGCGATAAAAAAAGAATTGAAAGAGAGACTGTGAAGAATTCGAATTCACACGAAGTCTTTCTCTTCTTGAAAAATTTAAGAAATCTATTTTTGGTTTGGGATGATAGCAGAATTTGGAATTACTTTCCTAAGTGAAAGAGAATTATTCTCCTTTTAGTGAAAGAGAAAATTAAGCTACTGAATAAAGCCAAAGTACAGCGAACAAAGGCAAAACTTTTAACTCATTTCTTATATTCCAAAGAAAATAATTATAAAATAGTGTTGCTGTGATTAATACATTTCTGACTCTTTAATTTTCAGACAAAAATTATTAATATATAATTTTGAATAAGTTTTGTCCATAAATCAAACTAAAATTTCAAATTTTAAAAATTAATTTGTTCTAAGCAATGCTTTTTTAAACGTCTGTTTTAAATATGCAGAAACAAGTTCTACTTTTAAAACTTATTGGTTCTTAAAAGAGTCTTTTTCTGTTTATTGTATTACTATCTTTCTAAATACTTTTTCTGATTCTCCCCACTCTGAATCATTATCATCAAAATTCTCTTTGTCCAAATTCTTCATCACATTCTGAATCGCCATTTCCGTGAGATATTTTTGAGGCATTCTAAAATATCAAAAAAAAAAAAAAAACCACGAGAAAAGAAAAATTAGTCTTTTATGGAAAGCGTAGAATTATCGAAAGGAGTATTTTTCAGAGTTTTGGAATTCGTTGTCCGTAAACATCGCCAAAATTGTAGAATAAGCGCTTGCAACTGATAATAATGGCGAAAAATATCCCCACTCAACTACGGACAATACAACTCACGGTCATGAATGTTTCGGGAAATCCTTCTAGGACAAGAGGGGAAAGAAATGACACTCGATTGATCGGTACAGCAGTTGTACCGGAGCCGAAGTAAAGTGGAGAAAAATCTCCGGTACAGCATATGTAACGTCGATTGGAAAATGTTAAGGAACTATTTAGAAAGAACTATTCTTCAATGAGATAATTTATCGTTTTTATGCTCATAAATGAAACCCAAATGTTTCTATTTATGTGATTAGAAAACGCATTTTCTTATTATTAATTTCTGATGACAGAAAACGAGAATAGCCTGTCCACAGGTGCTTTAACAGGACCAAACATCCTGCTTTCCTATCACATGGAAATAGCCTGAAGCACTTTCTCGCATGTTCGTTAAAATCCCGTTGTAAGAAATTTTTCTTGCCTCGTTCGCAGTTTAAAGTTTACGGTACACCAGGCCCACTTTCCTGGTAGTTCTAAATGTTGTACGACATTGAACAATATTTATTTATTTATTTCTTTAAAGAAAACCACACTACAGAGAAAACTTCATTTACAGAGTGCTATAAACACTCAACAAAAACACAAAGAACAAAAGCCACAACGAGTAAATAAAAAAGTGCACTTGAAAACAAAAAGTTGAACACAGAGAATACACAAAATCATAAAACTTTTGCAAACGTATATATAATTAGAAACGGAAACACATAATCACAAAAGCACTAGAATACACTATGATACTAAAAGTCGTTTTAAAAAATTAAAAGACCATTTCCAAAAGGCAAGGGTTAAAAAGTCAAACACGCAAGTACCCAGGCTTATAAAAACACACCAGGATTTGAAAAGTTTAAAAACGTAAATACACACTTGAGATAAAAATAAATTCAAACACGGCGCCAAAAACAGAGTACAAAAATTAAAACCTATAAAAAACATTCAAAAAGTGGTCGATTAAATAAGAACATGGAAAATCAAAACGCATGAAAACCTAAAATGTTGTAATATTATGCAGTATATCACGATATTACGAATAGTGTTCAATACCGGAAATACTCCGCAATATATCTGTTCTACATAGGTCACAGAGTGGATCATTCGTTGATTGGGTACAAGAAACATAGATCGACCGGACTTTAAACCCATATCTCAGCTACCAAACTATTGCATCCTTAAGAAGCGGAGGAAAAAATATCAATTCATTTTCAGTTGCTCTAACGATACGGAGAAAAAAACATTTTTGAAATTGCATTAATCGTTCAGTTAGAAACGAGCTTCTTATATCGTATCTATTGCATTCAAGGAGTCTGACTTATCTAATTCGGCCACTAGACGAACCTGAAAGTAGCGTTTTGACAGACATTATCGCTTCATATCCGTTGTACTACTGTTAGCTAACGAGAGAAAACAAAGTATAGATGGTTACGAAGGAGAACCTATATCTTACTTCACGATTACTTGTAAATAGCGTAAAGCGCTTTCTTCTATCTGCATGAAAACCCCAAGTGTCTCAGCTGTTTGAATTTATCGTTTTACAAGCAATCTAAAGGCTAAGGTACACCGAGTCTACTACTGTACAATATTGATCAATAGTACATTTTTTATACTGTCTGGCTCAACGTTACGAATGTAATTAAATATTTCACTATATTGCGCAATATCCTTGCACTACAAAGCTCATAGGTTGTATATTGGATTGAATTGTGTTCCGAAACTATGAGCAACCGAATTTTAACCACCCATATCTCAGAGACCAGGTTACCGCCTCTCTAAGAAGGGAAGAGATAATGTAACCTTTAATTTCCTGTTGCTCTAGAGAGAGAAAAAAACTTATAGGAAAAAACTCATTATTCGTTCAAGAAATCTTCACATATCGTATCTATTACATTCAAGGAGAGTGCCTTGCCTAATCTAGTCAATCGGACCAGCATAAAGAATCTTAACAGAAACTATCTCATGTTTTCCGTTACACAAGTGGTATCTTCCCTGGGATGCGCTACGAATACGTGAATGAGAAGCCGCCGGATAAACAAGCAGGGTCTTGCTTCTCCTCTTTGTATAGTAATGGTGGAGGGGTGAATCCTCCAGCCAATGATAGTAAGTGCCTCCATCTGGGGGAATCGAACATTGGCCGGCGATGACTACTAGGACACCAGCCTCAGTACTCGAGATATGGCAGCGGCTGTCATTCAGGGTACCCGGATGCCACGGAAAGGTGGGTGATTCATTTTAATGTAATTGGTAGCTAATAAGAGAGAACAAGACCGACTTCTCCAACTTGAAGGGTGACCCTGCATTTTGTTTTCCAATTGCTTGAGAAGAGCGTAAAACACTTTCTTCTATTTCCTTCAAAATTCTCATTGCTAGAGTTGTTTAAATTTTCGTCATGCTCAAACTCTAAACGAAAAGGTACACAAGACCCAATCCCAAATAGCAAAACAGGTTGTTCGATATTGTATTATCGTGTTGTTCAACATTGTGAATATTATCGAATATCTGACAAGAAAGTCAAATGCTTTTATTATAAAAAGGGCACAGAGTGGGTATTCTTGTGGAAAAATTAACCTGAATTGATAAATTTAATTTTTCATAAAGATACATCCACACAAATGACGATGGAGACTATTTAAATTTTAACTTGACATTTATTATTGCACAACATGGTTACTACTTGTAACCATAACACAAGATGGATAATAAAACAATATTTAGCACATGGAATTAAGCATGGGTATTCCATTTCTCATAACAGGTCGCGGTACACTCACATCCTGACATCTTCTCCGGAAAGAGAGGGGAAAGACAGAAAAAAACTAGCATCGCATATATGTGTGGCGATTAAGAAATTTACATCTTCTTCAATGACATGCTGATTGGGGTCAATCGGTGATTCGAAACAGCATATCATTCCAGTTAGCTACGATCACAATGCTGACCAACTAGAGCCAACAAGATTCGAAAATTGTAGTTTTGCTGATGCTGCCGATAAAAAGAGGAGATATTTAATTTATTCCCAACAGGTATTTGGTTGAATCGGATTTTGAAACACTAACCGAAGTTAAACTTATAGCTCAGCTACCAGACTACATCATTAAAAAAATAATATAACATCTAGTTTTCAGTTGCTCTCGCGATAGAAAAACAACTTACGGGGATTATTCCTTCAATTAGAAACCATCCCCCAATATCGGATGTCTTGCACTCACGGAGTCTGGCTTATCTAATCTGGCCATTGGGAAGAGCCTGAAGAATCGCATTTTGACAGACATTATCGCATCTTACCCGCTACACTATCGTCCGAAATGTTAATCAATCTTTCTCTCTTAGTTTGTTGGACGTCTTGAGAACTGTGAGCGGGTTATCGTGTCGAAAGGAGGAATCTTTTCGACTTCTCGAAACCACCCCCTCGTTTTCTTCCTTTTCCAGCCTCCATGCTGCTTAGCTTCCATCTGATAGTGTGATCCCGTGTTAGGAAAATTCTCACTGAATTGGCTTTGCCTAAGAAGGGATGGAGGACAGAACTGAAAGTATTCTGAAAAACTCTGAATTTTCAAACTGATCGTTTCTAAAACTTTAATAACTTATTCCTGAATTACATTAGAACTCTTATTTTACAAATCAAGATTGCAGAACGGAAATTGTAACGCGGGCCGAATGAACGGGGCCTTGATTTTATGTGTACCAAGTATTCTGAAAGACCGGAATTTTTTAATGGTTTGTATTTAAAATTTAATAACATAGCATAGTGCGTGTTTTTAAAACTTAAACATAACTTATTCTAAAATTGCTTTCTAAATCTTATTTTGGGGATCAAATTTGCCAAACTGAAAGTGTAACGCGGACCAAATATATATGTTCTTCGTTTATATTCTTCCGTTTTCATGCAAAAGTAGGCTTAATTCGAACTCAGTTTAAAATGGAACAAGAATAACGGCAAATTTATTGTTTTTTCCTGATACTTGGCACTGTGTTTGTTACCTCGAAATATATCTTATACGCAGATAATACTTTAAAAACTGTTTTCATGTTAATTTCAGTAAAATTATTTCCTTTGATACGTGTAAATAATTTTTAGCACCGATAAGAACTTCCACGCATTGTATAATTTCGCATGGCTATTTCCGATTTTTACCAATCTTGGCTGAAAAATATTTGTAAAATTTTGCCTTCAAATCTGCAAAACTTTGGATATCTTTAAATTTCATTTCAATATCTGTGTATTATTTTATTATCGGCTTCTAAAATTATTCTCTAGTATTGGCAGAAGAAACCCTGCATCGATGTAACACGACTAGTAATCAGTCATTAGTGATCGTTGTGGTTCCTTAATAATTAATACGTAGGGTAGACTGGGGGTAGTTGGCCATAGGGGCACGTTGGGTCAATCGCGATATTTTTAATACTTTTCGGTATTTAACGCTGCCATTCCAGACAAATGTGTATTGTCCATCCCTTCTTCTTCCACATCACAATCATTGAAGAAGGAGCGTTCATTAAAGAACCAACAGGAATTTTCTAATTTCTGCCGAGCTAAGTAAATTTCTTCACTTAAGAATAATCGTTTTTTTCTTTGCTTATAAATTATAATTTCCATTTTTACAAATAATATTCAGAAAGATAATTCTTCATTGTTACTTTCGGGTTTCTTTTCTTATCAAAATGCTTTCAGAATAAATCCTTACACTCATGAGGAACAAAAACGGCGATATGGGGTTTGTTGGGCCATTTCACATGGGGCATATTAACTCGCGCTGCTACATAGGGTTTGTCAGGATGTGAGTTATAGAAATAATTCTGAACACGTGGGATGGAATTGTACCAGATTTATTATGCAAGATAATGGAGATTTATTTTTGAAGGTTCACTAATAGTGTCAACTTAATTTTTTTTTGAATTTTGAATTCCCTTTTTCTAAAAATCTCAGAAAACTCTCTCCTCTCTCTCTCATTTCTACCTTTTAAATTTTTGAATAATATCTAATTATTGAAAAAGAATAAATTTAATGAAAGATGAAAGCAATCGCGTTTCTTTGGACTGCAATGAATTAAAATATTCAATCAGATAAATGGATCGCGTCTTTTGGTTTTTTAAATAATGAATATTGCCTGGAGTTTTCATTTTGTAAGAAATATCATGCCATTTAAGATTCAAAAAAGAATCTGCTCCATTGATTGCTAACTTCTTTTATCTTAACTCTTGAATTATGTTATTAGAAATGAATAAATAAAGTATTCAACAACCAACCAACAAATTCCTATTTGTATCAATACATTTCCAAAGGTTTGAGAATGAGCAAATGGATTTAAAAATTTAAAAAAAAATCTTTCTTTTAAATAACTTGCTTTGGCTTTAAATCTATAGAATACTTATTAATAAGTTAATGTTTTTCTTCTTATTTGTTTTACTCTTAGGGGCGCAACATTTTGAAAGACAAATTTAAAAATCAAAAATCCAAGTTGCGCAGAAATTATTCACAGTTCCTTATATTATAATAATAAAAGGTAGTTAAAATATGCGCTTTCTTGCATAAAATGTAAGCTTAAAGCGGGATAGCTTTTAACCCACCTAACCACAGAGAGTTAAGGAACATTAGAACTCCTTATTAATATGCGTTTCAAACAAGTTTAATATATGGTGATTTAACTCTTTAATCCCGATGCGACATTTTTCTTCTAGTTTCTTTAAAACCTTCACTTTTTTACTAACAGCAATTGGACTCTCTCAACCTGGGTGGTCATTTTCCCACCACCCCACCCTCTGCTATAACCTTCCCTTAAGGCGTTGAGGTTGGCAAGGAAAATTGTACCCCCTACCGCGCTTCTCTCCTAAGCGAGTCCTCAAAAGAAGGCAACCGCCTCAGACCGGCCTTCGTCACCGTTAAGAGGAAATTTTTAGATCGCTCAGGACCGCCTCGCTTGGTATGAGAGGGTTAACTTTGATCGCTACTAAACATTGAAAACAAAAAAATGTACTATGCTATGAAATATTGCATCTAAATAATAAGTAACGGTTAGAGCTTGTATTGGAAAAATGCCAACTGAAAACACGAAATTAAGTGGACAAAAATTAATTCGTTTCAAATTTTTCTGATCATTCGTTCTTTAGACTCCTGAATAGTGCCTGCATGTTTATGAGAGATTAAAGTTCTCTTTCCACTTCAATGAATAAAAATATTCCATTAGAGGAATGGACTTAATCTTTTGGATTTTCAATTAATGAATACCGCTTCTCTTTTCTCTTTTTTAAATAAATATCTTAACGGCTTTGCATTCGAAAGTGAATATGCTTCTTAGATTGCTAACTTCTTTTATCTGAATTCTTAAATTATGACATTGGAAATAAATGAATAATTTCAAACTGAAACGCCCACACAGTTCCTATTTATAGCTATAGAATTCCTATGGTTTTGTAAAAATGGACAAAGCCTTTAAAGAAACTCAAGCGTTGCCTTTTTTCTGAGAAGTCATTCTATTCCAATAGTCTTAGAATCAGAGGGTAAGAATACTAATTTTAATTATAGGATTATCTGGAGGCTGAGATTCCCTCATAACAATTATGATATTATCAGTGGTAACTCCAAATGTGTTTAGTTTTTAATTAAATTAATCCTTTTCACACTCAAGTGATAAATCCTTTCTACTCGCGATCATTTTCAAAATGCCAAACTAGCAATTCCTTCTTTCCATATTGCCTGCAAAATCACGGATAATCAACGTTTCGAGAGTTGTAAAATATCCAGCGGTAAATTTCATTGTTACTATGATTTTACATTCGTCAGTAATACGCGCCACTTCCCAATATGATCAGGCTGGAAATAACTAAAATATTATCTAAAATTTTATTCTAATCACATGTATACCATCCACGAATTCCAATATTTGAATATTGTAAGAAAAGAAAAAATCTGTTTTCGGAGACCCAATTTCTATGGTACGCCCATTTCCAATTCGATCTTCAGTTGTTTAATGGGCAATACAAAACGCTTATCAGAAAATAACATTATTCGTTCAATTGAAATACAATTACAGAATATATCACACTCCTGAGTGTGTCCGACTTATCTCATCTGGCATCGTGCCTCAAGCAAAGAATCGCATTCTGACAGACACTATCTCATCCCTCTAACTTCCGTCATCGACCAAATCGTCTGAATGTTCTATGCTGACGTCTCAGAGGGCCAAGAACTTATCGTGTCGGAGGAGAAATCATTTGACATCTCAGGAGTGCCCTTGTCTCTAAAGATTGCAGTGCAAAATCTAATTTGAGGAAAATTCTGACTCGCGCTTATCAACAAAAGCATCGAAAGCGATAAAAAAAGAATTGAAAGAGAGAGATTTGTGAAAATTCGAATTCACACGAAGTCTTTCTCTTCTTGAAAGAAAATTTAAAGAAATCTATTTTTGGTTTGGGATGATAGCAGATTTGGAATTACTTTCCTAAGAGTGAAGAATTATTCTCCTTTTAGTGAAAGAGAAAATTAAGCTACTGAATAAAGCCAAAGTACAGCGAACAAAGCAAAACTTTTAACTCATTTCAACATATTCCAAAGAAAATAATTATAAAATAGTGTTGCTGTAATTAATACATTTCTGACTCTTTAATTTTCAGACAAAATTATTAATATATAATTTTGAATAAGTTTTGTCCATAAAATCAAACTAAAATTTCAAATTTTTTTAAAATTAATTTGTTCTAGCAATGCTTTTTTTAAACGTCTGTTTTTTAAATATGCAGAAACAAGTTCTACTTTTAAAACTTGTGGTTCTTAAAAGAGTCTTTCTGTTTATTGTATTACTATCTTTCTAAATACTTTTCTGATTCTCCCCACTCTGAATCATTATCATCAAAATTCTCTTTGTCAAATTCTTCATCACATTCTGAATCGCCATTTCCGTGAGATATTTTTGAGGCATTCTAAAATATCAAAAAAAAAAAAAAAACCACGAGAAAGAAAAATTAGTCTTTATGGAAAGCGTAGAATTATCAGAAAGGAGTATTTTTTTTCAGAGTTTTGGAATTCGTTGTCCGTAAACATCGCCAAAATTGTAGAATAAGCGTTGCAACTGATAATAATGGCGAAAATATCCCCACTCCAACTACGGACAATACAACTCACGGTCATGAATGTTTCCGGGAAATCCTTCTAGGACAAGAGGGAAAGAAATGACACTCGATTGATCAATTTTAACAGTTGTACCGGAGCAAGTAAAAGTGGAGAAAAATCTCCGGTACAGCATATGTAACGTCGATTGGAAGGAAGAATGTTAAGACTATTTAGAAAGATATTCTTCAATGAGATAATTTATCGTTTTTATGCTCATAAGTAAACCCAAATGTTTCTATTTATGTGATTAAACTTACCATTTTCTTATTAATTTCGATGACAAAACGAGAATAGCCTGTCCCACAGGTGCTAACAGGACCAAACATCCTGCTTTTCCTATCACATGGAAATAGCCTGAAGCACTTTCTCGCATGTTCGTTAAAATCCCGTTGTAAATTTTTCTAGCGCCTCGTTCCGCAGTTTAAAGTTTACGGTACACCAGGCCCACTTTCCTGGTAGTAGTTCTAAATGTTGTACGACATTGAACAATATTTATTTATTATTTCTTTAAAGAAAACCACACTACAGAGAAAACTTCATTTACAAGGGAATATATAAACACTCCAGCAAAAAACACAAGAACGAAAGCCACAACGAGTAAATAAAAGTGCACTTGAAAACAAAAGTTGAACACAGAATACACAAAATCATAAAACTTTTGCAAACGTATATATAATTAGAAACGAAACACATAATACAAAGCACTAGAATACACTATGATACTAAAGTCGTTTTAAAAAATTAAAGACCATTTCCAAAGGCAAGGTTAAAAGTCAAACACACCAAGTACCCAGGCTTATAAAAACACACCAGGATTTGAAAGTTTAAAAACGTAAATACACACTAGAGATAAAAATAAATTCAAACACGGCAAAACAGAGTACAAAGAATTAAAACCTATAAAAACATTCAAAAGTGGTCGATTAAATAAGAACATGGAAAATCAAAACGCATGAAAACCTAAAATGTTGTAATATTATGCAGTATATCACGATATTACGAATAGTGTTCAATACCGGAAATACTCCACCGTATATCTGTTCTACATAGGTCACAGAGTGGATCATTCGTTGATTGGGTACAAGAAGCAATAGACGACGGACTTAAACCCATATCTCAACTACCAAACTATTGCATCCTTAAGAAGCGGAGGAAAAATATCAATTCATTTTTCAGTTGCTCTAACGATACGGAGAAAAAAACATTTTGAAATTGCGTTAATCGTTCAGTTAAAACGAGCTGTATATCGTATCCTATTGCATTCAAAGAGTCAAGCTTATCTAATTCGGCCACTAGACGAACCACAAGAAAGTAGCGTTTTGACAGACATTATCTTCATATCCGTTGTACTACTGTTAGCTAACGAGAGAAAACAAAGTATAGATGGTTACGAAGGAGAACCTATATCTTACTTCACGATTACTTATGAAATAGCGTAAAGCGCTTTCTTCTATCTGTAGAAAACCCCAAGTGTCTCAGCTGTTTGAATTTATCGTTTTACAAAACAATCTAAAGGCTAAGGTACACCGAGTCTACTACTGTACAATGATGATCAATAGTACATTTTTTATACTGTCTGGCTCAGCGTTACGAATGTAATTAATATTTCACTATATTGCATAATATCCTTACACTATAAAGCTCATAGGTTGTATATTGGATTGATTGTGTTCCGAGGCTTATGAGCAGCAATTTTTAACCACCCACTTATCTCAGAGACCAGGTTACCGCCTCTCTAAGAGGAAGAGATAATGTAACCTTTCATTTCCTGTTGCTCTAGAGAAAAAAACTTATAGGGAAAAACTCATTATTCGTTCAATAAGAAATCTTCACATATCGTATCAATTACAGTCAAGAAGAGTCTTGCCTAATCTAGTCAATCGGACCAGCATGATCTTAGCAGAAACTATCTCATCTTTTTCCGTTACACAATTGAGTATCTTCCCTGGGGTGCGCTACGAATACGTGAATGAGGAAGCCGCCGGATAAATAAGCAGGGTCTTGCTTCCTCTTTGTATAGTAATGGGGGGGGGGGTTAATCCTCCAGCAATGATAGTAAGTGCCTCCCGTACAAGGGGAGATCGAACATTGGCCGATGAGACTATTAGGACTCCAGCCTCAGTACTCGAGATATGGCGGCTGTGTTCAGGGTACCCGGATGCCAAGGAAGGTGGGTGATTCATTTTAATGTATTGGTAGCCTAATAAGAGAGAACAAGACCGACTTCTGCACTCCAGCGAGGTGACCCTGCATTTTGTTTCCAATTGCTTGAGAAGAGCGTAAAACACTTTTCTTCTATTTCCTTCAAAATTCTCATTGCTAGAGTTGTTTAAATTTTCGTCATGCTCAAACTCTAAACGAAAGGTACACAAGACCAATCCCAAATAGCAAACAGGTTGTTCGATATTGTATTATCGTGTTATTCAACATTGTGAATATTATCAGATAATATCTGACAAGAAAGTCAAATGCTTTTATTATAAAAGGGCACAGAGTGGAGTGATGTGTGGAAGAATTAACCTGAATTGATAAAATTTAATTTTTCTTAAGAAAGAACTACAATCCACAAAATGACGATGGAGACTATTTAAAATTTTAACTTAATTTATTAGTTTACAAATAGTTACTACTAAATGTAACCAATAAAAGATGATAATAACAATATTAGCACAGAATTAAGCATGAGTATTCCATTCTCATAGCAACAGGTCGGGTATACACACTCATCCTGACATCTTCTCCGGAAAGAGAGAGACAGAAAAAAACAGTCATATATAATGTATGGAGATTAAGAAATTTGACATCTTCAATACATGCTGATTGGGTCAATCGGTGATTGAAGTAGCATCATATCATTCCAGTTAGCTACGATCCACAATGCTGACCAACTAGGACAACAAGATTCGAAAATTGTGTAGTTTTGCTGATGCTGCCGATAAAAGAGGAGATATTTAATTTATTCCCGACAGGTATTTGGTTGAATCAGTTTTAAACACTAACCGAAGTTAAACTTTACAGCTCAGCTACCAGACTAGCATCATAAAAAATAATATAACATCTAGTTTCAGTTGCTCTGCGATGAAAACACCAACTATGCAGAATTATTCCTTCACGTAGAAACCATCCCCAATACGGATGATCTTGCACCCTGGAGTCTCGCTTATCTAATCTGGCCATTGAAAGAGCCTGAAGAATCGCATTTTGACAGACATTATCGCATCTTACCGCGCACACATCGTCCGAAATGCATTAATCAAGTCTTTCTCTCTAGTTTGTTGACGTCTTGAGAACTGTGAGCGGGTTATCGTGTCGAAAGGAGGAATCTTTTCGATTCTCAAACCACCCCTCGTTTTCTTCCTTTCCAGCCTCCATGCTGCTTAGCTTCATCTGATAGTGTGATCCCGTGTTAGGAAAATTCTCGAATTGGCTTTGCTGCCTATGAAGGGATGGAGGAAGAACTGAAAGTATTCTAGAAAAACTGAATTTTCAAACTGATCGTTTCTAAAACTTTAATAACTTATTCCTGAATTACATTAGAACTCTTATTTTACAATCAAGATTGCAGAACGGAAATTGTAACGCGGGCCAATGAACAGGGCCTTGATTTTATGTGTACCAAGTATTCTGAAGAGATCCCGGAAATTTTTTAATGGTTTGTATTTAAAATTTAATAACATAGCTGTGCATGTTTTTTTAAAACTTAAAATAACTATTCTAAAATTAGCTTTCTTAAATCTTATTTTAGGGATCAAATCTTGCAACTGAAAGTGACACGACCAAATATATATGTTCTTCGTTTTATATTCTTCCGTTTTCATGCAAAGTAGAGTAATTCAGACTCAGTTTAAAATGGAACAAAGACAACAAAATTTCCACCCCCTTTCGTTAAGTGTGATTGATTTCGCACCCTCGGCGCGTGTTTTCTTCGTCAGAGTGGCTCGCCCAGATGTGTTTGGGCAAGAGGAGAGTTTTTTTAGAATTAGTACAATGCCGGCTGTCATTGTAGTTTTTGAAGCGGACAATGAATTTCCCTTATCATTGTCAGAGGAGCTCTGATTTTCCGGTCTTTTCAGGTCCCTTTATATCAATGGCCTTAGGAAACAGAGGTTAAGCCTGCCCACGAAATTCAGTGATTAAGTTCAGAATCCTAAAATTAAAATTCATGGGTATTAATAAAAGTTAACATTACATTGTTTAATTTTGTCTGTTAAGCGCATTGCTCCCTGACTTGATGCTGCGAACGCTGCGCTCGACGAAGGGTTAAATATTTATGTAATAAATTGTCACTAACAATTCCGATAAACACGCTGAACAGAAGTATATTTACAGCTTTCTTGGTGTATATTCGGGAAATATTGCTTCATCGCAGGTACCGAGTATAATGTAAAGTTTTTCGAAAAGCACAAATTATTCTGTTCATAAACTTCAGTGAGCTGAATCTTAACTTTGCTCTGTTTAACCAATGTCTTATCTGTAATTCGTTTTGTAAGAAATACCAATATTCTCGTGAAAACATAGAGTTTTTAACGCCATTTTCACATTGCCATGAAATTCCACTAAAGCACGGGAAACTGTCCTCAAATTCACTCTCTCGTAAGTAGAGTGTAAGTAAAATCTAATGAGAGATTTTTAAGTGCTGTTACTCAATTATGATGTGATTCTTTATTACAATCAACGCATCAAAAAGCTTTGAGAACGGAAGAGAATCCAGTTAGAAAATATACCAGAAATATTTTATGAAAGAATTTATATCAGTTTTAAGCGAATATATATCAATAACGAGACGCATGAAGAAAACTGCCGTGACCCAGATATATCGCAACAATATCGCAGAGACTCGTTTCCGAAGCTCATAATTGGAATGGAAGGCGAATTTATTTATGCTCTTAGAAATACATATTGTCAAAAGTGCACTGTGAAAATGAAGAGCTTTAAAAATTAATAAACGCAGTCATTAATTTTTTTCTTCTCTTATCATATTTTATTTTAAAAAGGCCTTAATTAAACTCAAACAATGCAAAAATTCTAGAAGCAAACATGTTGTGATTTATTTCAGACTTAGCTTTTAAATCAAATTTTCTGGCTAAAAGATTAAATTCCCTTTGATAATCCAAACGATTGCTTTTGAAACGTTTACTTTAGTACTATGAATAGTGGAGATCGTGTAAAATAAATTCAGCTGAGGAGATTACGTTATAAATGTTTATTTGTTTATTTTTTTCTGAATGAGAACTTTTCACACCAATATCATCTTTTAACAGTGTATAAAAAATTATACTTGCGTGAATGCTTTTATTAGTATACACAAAATTGCAATTAATTGCCTGCTTTCATCAGTATCCACTAAACTGCAATCAAATGCCTGCTTTTATCAGTATTATCCAAATTACAAATAAATATCTTTCCCTTACGAAAATAGCTCATTTGTTTTAATGATGCCAAATTCGCAATTCACGTGCCAAATATTGAAGCAAATAAAATTGCCACCATCTTAAAATGAAATAAAAAGATGAAAGACCGCACACATACTTCGCTTTCATGACTTTATGCCAAAATGGTAGAATACCGAACAACGAATTTGGTGGTGTAAGTGTTGCCATCAAATTTATAGAGAAACACATTAAAAGCCGAAAGGTCGAGTCAGAAAAAGACTCGCATCACTCAGTTAACAATTCTTTTGGTATATTTGGGAACAAAAATGAATTGAAACCATGTAATTTATCACTAAAAATATTTCGACGCGAATGGGTAAAATTAAGCTGAAAAGCATATTTATTGTTTTAATGTACCTGTATGAAGAAGAGTAGACGCCGAGCGTGGAATGAGATTAAAAAGTGAAATTTGCAATGTTTAAGTATATATCTTTTATTTTTGTCGTTTTGTATTACTCGGCACTCATTCTGACCAACATTGTCTCGGGCTCCAGCTGATAAAATGTACGAGTGGGATTGAATGGAATGGAAATTTGCAGTGCCCCAACAATACAGTTGCATGGATAACAACATTACAAGTCACACGCAGCATGACAAATTTAATAAGCGAAAGTAGGACGCCGTAGCAACAACAATCCTTTGGAATGCTTAAAGCAAGTGTTCAAAGAAAACACCGTTTGAAGCAATACACGCTTCACCTGTGGTTCTTCATGCAGCTACGTTATTCTGCTATTGTTGATATATAATTCCACCAAATCTGTATTGAACATTTCATTTGATTTATCCTTTTCTATTACTTAATTAACTGACAAATAACCTCATGAAGTGACCCACTTTGTGTTTCCGAACCCATATTCTTTTGCAAAATGTCTTGCTTCTATATTCCTGGCCAACCCTTAAAGCTGTAAGCGGCCTTTCTAAATACAATGAATATTTCTACAGCGAGACATGAGATTCTCACAGAAAATTTCTTTCGATGTTTTAAGTTTTTATTAGAGTCTGACCTCTTGGGTTTTCGAAACATCGAGAATTATTACTTAATCTGGATTTCACATCGACAGTTTTCTTCATAAACTAAATAAATTAAGATTTCAGACGTTTGTGAAGAAAATGTTAAACGTAATTAATATAATCACTTCAATGTCGGATATAAATTTATTTACCAATTATATTGTAAAATAAAAGAACATTTATCGTCAGAAATGACGCGAGATGTTGCGATGTTAATGAATAAACATTCATTTCTCTTGAAAGTTATGTTCTTCTTTTAGAACATAAGAAAAATTAATAGTTAGTCCATTACTGCTTTTCTGGTTTGTTGCGACATGCAACTCTGCAAAAGTTCCTTTTTAAGATACGTTTTATCTTCTGCACCGATGTTAATCATATTGTGACTTGAATTTGAACAGACTTCATTAACGTAATAAGCAACTTCAATTTTAATCTTCTCTCAAAAATGTCATACAAGCAATGAAATCCACAGCGATGTGAATCAAATGGAAATATGAATTTTAAGAGTCTTTTTTAACAAACTAAGTCCTTCCAATTTTAAAATTATCTCAATAAAGCTATAGCACATCAAAGCCAATGTGTCATACTTTTGAGACTGAGAATAGGAGCGGATACTTGCAGATTCAAATTTACTAAATTCACGTGATTTGGTTGATAAAATAAACCCAAAATAAAGAAAAATCCCCGAAACATTTTGTATTTCCGATTAAAGTTTAAACGACAAAACTGGTAAAAGCACTACGAACGGAACAAAACATGCTTATGATAAAACGAGATGAAATTTAATATAGATATAGTTTTGTTCTTTATGCTTAAATAAATTCAAATTTCTTCACCATTTATTAGTAAAATAAGACGTAGTTTTTGTTTTATTGATGTAGAAAATTTTCACTTTCTAACACGGATATATTATTTTATACTGGGTGTATTTAAACTGATTTCTATAACTTTAAGGGGTGGTAGAATTCGCCAAAATGAGCTATTTTCAGAATACAATGTGGGGTCGGAAAGTAGGTAGCAAGCGGCAACAGAATTCCTGCTTTTACGTGTTTTTGCGTCATACAACTGCGGGATTTTTTTAAGAGACGTTCTATCTGACCACACCGATATCAAATTGCCCTCATTAATATCATAAGCGAAATGTAACTTCTCACCGATGTGAATAAAATTGCAGTATGAATTTTAAGAGTCTTCTATAGCAAACTAAGCTATTACAAATTTAAAATGATCTCAATAACGTGAAAGACGAAATGAAACCTAATAAATAAGCTGTAATATAGCTAAATCAATGTAGTATACTTTTAAAAATGAGAATGGGATCGGATTGATGCAGATTTAAATTTATAAAATTCCTTTGATTTGATTCTTAAAATAAACACCAAAACTTTTCGGATTTGCTATTATAACTTTAAACGTCAAAAGTGGTAAGAACAGTACGAAGGAGACGAAGCATGCTTATGATAACACTAGATATAATTCAATTTAGATATATTTTTTGAAAATAGATTGTGTTCGTGTTAGTTAAACTGAAACTAAATACAATTTAATCACAGATTATTAATAAAAGAAGACGTAATTTCTGAATAGTAGTTGCAAAAATCTGCCAGGTTTTGAAACACAGATATCTCACGTTATACAGGATGCAACTAAACTTATCGCCATAACTTTAAGGGGTCCTAGAATTCGTAGAAAATATTCAACTTTCACAATACAGTGTGGTGTCCGAAATAAGTGGCAAGCAACGAAAGGGCGTGGTCGTGATCAGAATGGAGAACAGTTAAGGCTAATAATAAAGGAAAAATTATTCTCTCATCGAAAACTTCACAGCAAATGCTTAAATCTCCAATGCATCGACGACGGAATTAATCACATAGACGTTGAAAGATTTCCGGCATTTCCTGAACCTCTGCAGTTATGACGGTGATTCTCATTAACGACTATTTTAGCCATCCATCCCCAGGCAAAAAAGATTTCGTTTTAAATCAAACACCACCTGCTGAAGGAAGGTGACGTTCTTCTGTCCGTCCAGCCATCTGGTAAAGAGGCCATGTAGTTGGTTAATTTGTAGAAGATAATACAGAGAATGCGCCCTTTCTCGTCCGGATCGCCAGTTGCTTTCCGACCCCACATTGTGGAATGAATTTTGTTTTTCTTGGCGAAATTTGACACTTCTTAAGGTTATGGCAAATTTTACAAAAACAGCAATTGTTTATCGGACTACAATTTATCTTTCATGAAAAGACATAATTTTACTCCTTTTTTTCCAATGCTATTTTTATTAAAAAAGTCATACCACAAGTGGGGTGAAAACGAGTTTACATGTTAACTTTATGGGAAATTTTTTAAACTCAAATTTCAGTTGAAAGGTGGCTGGCATTTTTATTTTAAATGGCAATTTAAGAATATTAGTTACAAAATTCACTTGTAAAACAGATATCTTTCTCCTTCACCTCATTGCAGCTTTCGTGGGCACAGCTAAGACAGTTTCTACACTGGATTATTCATTCTCATTTATCTAAATTAGAAAATGCATCACTAAAAATAAACAATTTACGTCTCAAGTATTGTTATCATCTTCATCGGAGGAATCAGTCTGGTCCCGGTCATTAATGAAAATATGTCTCAACGTATGACAGGGAAGAAGCAAGGATAACAGTGCAAAGACAATTGATGAAAATAGAATCAACACAGATGTTTATAAACAGAATAAATAGAATTGTTGCGACAGTTGCTCAAATTTGCGGTTGTCCTCGCATAGGATGCCGAAACGCACGCAGAAACGACTGGTGGGCACGTTCGAATATACCGATTATTACCTGGATGTTTGCAGCAGCGGTCACGATCCTCGCTGGAAGGTCCTCCAGTGCCTCTTAAACGACTGATTTAGGCGACCCTAGAAGAAAGAGACCAAGGAGTTAAGGTTAGACGACTCCTAACTGCGTTACACTTTATAGGCGCATTTTCGCGATTTTAACCAATTCCACGTCATTTGTGAACCCACATACCATTGCATTTTTTGTGTGTCTTCATTTGTGACATAAGTCCTCTAATTTTGTCGAAACGTTTTGCGAAAACCCTGCATATTTGATCCTCACTTCAGAAAAACCTAAATAATAAGCAATCGGATTTTCAAACAAATTTTCTAACTGCACGTGTCATCTCGGATGAAGCTCTCGAAGTTATGACTACGCACACTACAAAACCCAAAATTCAACCTAACACCTTTATAAAAAAATTTCTTTGAAACTGATGTATAGCAATATAGAAGTACTGAAATCCTAAACAAAAATGAAGCATTCTGGATCATCTTTGAGGGAAAGAGAGCAAAATTGTCTCCCTGTTACTATAGGAGATAGAGAACGGCAGAAAAAGATTTAAAGAAAGAACCTGACAAATAATAGCATTTCACCACTTTTCACATACGCCGTCACATGTTCTTTATTCAGACGTTGACACGAAAAGTCTTTCGCAAAAAATTAGCCATCGTGACGAGAAACTTAACAACGGCCCAACAATTTTTATAGTATGCACTACACACCAGCATGCCATAACAGGGGTGATTTATTTTTAGGGAAACTAAAACTAAACTTAAGATTCTCCTGGTTAAAGACCGGGACATCACTAATATAATAGCCCAGATCTGTCTCTCGGTAACGCTCTGACGTCACCAACAATAAAACTCGCGCCATAGCACTGCGAGACGTTAAACAGCATTATTTCATTGTTAGAGAACATAAATTTCAGTAATTTTAAATTTAAAAGAGTAATTCTCGTTCTAATTTCAAATTTAATAGCTGTAATATAGTGAAATAATCCCTTACCTACCCTTAAAATGTGAACTTTACGAACACCCTGTATATTAGGGTGGATCGAAAAGTATAGAAAATTTTTTTAATTATATACCCTATATATTTATAATTATATACCCTTTATATTTATAATTATATACCCTTTATATTTATAATTATATACCCTTTATATTTATAATTATATATTATTATACCCTGTATATTTATTGTTTTACTGAATTGTTTTAGAAGTACAGTACAACCTCGAAAATCCGGACTGCTCAGGGGTTTGGAAGGTCCAGATTTCGGAAATTTCAGGATTTTAGATAGCTTACTTAAACCAATAGAGATGTCAAAGTTCTGATGTCACCGTGTAGATAAGTTACGTAACAATTAAGCGCGCATGTGCAAACGGCAAATGGTTGTCTTGGCAACGCCTCTGATGTTTGCGCATTCGCAACCAATCGAGACGTATGCTGATCTACACGTTGACATCGATTCCAACAACCCCATATAAAAAAACGTTTTAAACAATAAAACAAAAAGAGACATTAAAAATGATACAAAGATAAAAAAAAAATGGTAGTTTAAAATAAATAGAATGACTGGAATTTCCAGTCACGCATCTGCAATGAATGAAGAATGACTGCATCTTGCCTCAAGCGTTCTAGTTTAAAATTTATTTGTCTAATTTTTTTCTCGTCATGAGTTGAAAAAAATCGTCCGGTTTTCGGAGGTTTCCGGATTTTAGAAGTCCGGGTTTTCGAGATTGGACTAGAATTTCAAACAATATGATTACGTTTTTTCGAGAAATATTAATTATAACCAGATGTCTCCTGCCAACAGAATTTAGTTCATAAAATAATATTTTTATGAATTTCACCAATTATTTTCTTCTCTAAAATTATAAAATAATTCTGATTTTAGGCATTCTTTATTTAGAAAAAGTTTAAACGCATTTAATTTTAGTATTCTGTGCATGCTGCACGAAATAACTTTATCTACCAACTGTATTACGAAATAAAATATATTTTAACGTGAGTAGTGACGCAAGTTGCTGAGCAGGTACATAAAACAATTGAAGTTTTCTTGAAAGTTCCTCCCTATAGGAATGTGAGAAAAATTAAAGATAAGTTAAATATTACTTTTACCTTCTGCTACTGCATGCGGCTCTGAAGAAGGTTCTTTCTAAGAAATATTTTAACTTACTTCACCTATATGAATCAAGTTGCAACAAGAGCGTTAGGATGGTATAGGAGATGCTGAGCACGAATTATGTGCCATTCTTGAAAAAAAGGATTTCAGATTTTCCGTAAGATTTTGTTTTTATTTGTGTTTTGGAGTAAAACTAGAACTTGATACGACTTACAATATCTCACCATTTAAATGTCTTCTTTACCGAAATAAGCAGTGCCAATTTTAAACTGATCGCAATAATAATGTGATACATGAACTGTAAAACTTTCACCCATAGAATTTATCAGAGTCCATGTGACATACTTCTGAAAGTGAAAATGAGTGCTGATTGTTGAAGATTTAAATTCAGTTAAAAAATACAGCATTTTTTTCCTAAAATGAACTCCAGAAACCTGTGGGATTCGATATCAACACTTTAAACGCCATAAGTGCTAAAAGAAGGATGGGCGAGATTTCCAATGTTTATACTAAAACGAGATGGAATTTAATCTATATATATCTTTTCATACAGCTTGTGTTCTTTAAGCTAAAATTAAATAAAAAGTCCATCACCATTTATTAGTAAAACAAGATGTAAGTGTTTGTTTTCTTTACTTTAACGAGTGATAGAATCCGCCAAAACAAATAACTTTCACAATACAATGTAGGGTCCGAAACTAAGCAGAGAGCCGCAAGAAAACGTCTGCATGTTTATAATAGAGTACGCAGCAATGGCCAATAATTAAAGATAAAAATCTCTGTTTTCTAACAGTTTTGCAACAAATGCTGATCTGAATTAATTACTTTCGCTCGAATGTTCTAGAAGCCCATTTCGATAGTTTCTTATTACATTCTTCATGAATAGCAGTCTAGCTTGAGATCACACATGTGTTAGAAGGACAACATAGTTAACCTACCTTCATGATGATTAAGGATCAAACAGATTACCGCCGTGAGGATAGTTAAATCATGATATATGGTGTGAAATCGTAACTAATGTGTATGCTAGCGTTAGCTCCACATGTCGTAAGTATGTTTATAAGAAATGAAATTTTAATTAGATAGGAATAAATAATAATATTTTCATTATCAAAACTGAATGAATACGTTTTAAAAAGTTATAAATATTTATTTTGGAAAAATAGTTATCGAAATTATCGTCAGAAGATATGATTTTATAAAATGACAAAAGTTTATGAAAATAAAATTAAATACATATATTTTCATTTAAAATTTGGCCAAAAATGAATGGGAACTAGTAAGTTTGTCACTAAAATTATATTTGCAGATAAAGTAAAGATGAATACATAATTTAGTTTTACATTAAATACAGGGTTCCAATTAAATTCATTTGGAAACTTTACCGGTAGGACACATTTACAGTATATCTAAAATTAAGAAAAAAAATAAATAAATGTATCCACCAGACAAATTGCACAACAAATGCTTAGTTAAATACAAAATCTTATTGGCACAAACACACAATTGCATAAATAACATCACTACAAGTCGTACGCAAAGTTAATGCAAATGAGTGAGAAGTATCAACCGTGAACTTTTGGTTTCATTTAAAATAAGTGTTCAGGGGTCTTGCCGTCTACAGCATTACACCTTACCTTGTTATTACCATGTATGTTGATGAAGATGGATTTGGGCATATATGTTCCGGTCTTGAACTGTATTATTTAATCAAAAACTAGTACATTGATTTCGACAAGTGTTCCCTAATCATAGTTAATTCTTCCAAAATTATTGAAGCGTTGAGAAGGAAAAAAATTCCCGAAAGGCTCAAGTTTGCAAACGACCTTCTGGTATACCCTGTATATGAAGAACAAGTGATGGTGCATGTGAAAAGTAAACCGGTAAAATATTACAATTTGTAATGATTTTTTAAAAATTTCTTCTTCG
This sequence comes from Araneus ventricosus, assembly GCA_013235015.1. Lineage (NCBI taxonomy): Eukaryota > Metazoa > Arthropoda > Arachnida > Araneae > Araneidae > Araneus > Araneus ventricosus. The sequence continues at coordinate 23,724 of BGPR01005578.1, read as the reverse complement.
GTAGTTCTCTATGAACCACTTATAGAGAGTCACAACGACTCTAGGCACGGTGACGTGTCGGTGGTCTTATGTAGTTCTCTATCCCTCCACACTAACAGAGACACACTTGGACTCTCTCCAGAATACTTCATTTTTGTTTATGATTTCAGTATTTAGGTATTGCTATTCATCAGTTTTAATAAAAAATTTATAGAGGCGTTAGTCTGAATTTTAGGTTTTATAGAGTGAGTACTCATAACTTCCAGAAATATTGGTTCATCAGAGATGACATGTGCAATTGGAAAACTTGTTAGAAAACCCTATTGTTTATGATTTAGGTGTTAGTAAACTCAGTATCAACTATACGGGGTTTGTGTAAAGGGTTTTGACCAAATTAGAGGAAGGATTGCGCAAATCAAGACTACCACAAATGCAATGGAACGTGGGATCGCAAATGACGTGGAATTGGCGAAAATCGCGTATATATGCTTGCAAAGTTTGACGCAGTTAGGAGTCGTCCAACATTAACACTTTGGTCATCTTCTTCTTGGGTCACCTGAAATCACTCGTTTAAGAGGTATCGGATGATCTATAAGAAAGGATAGTGACCGTTGCTGCAAAGATCCAGGAAATGTTCTGCATTCTTCGAGGGTATCCACCAGTCGTTTTCGGGTTCTTTGTTGTGCCCTATGCAAATGCTTTCTCATCTTTGAGCAACTGTCGAAAAAATTTTGTTTATGTTGCGTATAAAAACCTGTGCTGTATCTATTTTGTTCAATATACGTTTTTCACACTGATTTCCTTGTTTCTTCCCCGTGGCACGTTGATATATATTTTCATTTTTTTCAAACTTCAAGAGTCGTTTGAAACCCATGTTCCAATGAATTTTTTTTCCACTTTGATGTATACTATCTCTCCTCTAATTTTGTCAAAAAACCTTGTATAAAGTTTTACTGGATTTCTGTGATTGTTATCTTGTCTGTAATGTAAAAACAAAATTATCTACTAATATACTTGTGACAAAAAGGGGGTTATAAAGACAAGATCAACATAACATGGCGTTACAATGATTAATTGCAATACATTTGAAATTCACGCTCATCGCTGTATAGCTTCAGAAATGTTAAAGATAAGACCAACTCGAATCATACGCCATTCTTGTATTTGAAGATTTACCGCATTGTTTATCTGAATAATGTGTATCATAAAATACAACTTTATAATATAGTTCAAGTATAACTCCTAAACATATTATATTTCTCAAATAGGAAATTAAATCAGAAAATTCATTTTTTTAAATTTCTTAATTTTTTTATTATGCATTCTGTAATATAAAAGTCAAATGACATTTCAAAAAGCAATGAAAACTGGAAGATTTTAAATGTTTTTATTATTTCAATGCATTTGATTTTGAAATCTTTTAACCGAAATGAAGATATGGAATGTTTTACGCAGTAAATATAATATAAGTTTCTATTGTATCTCTGCACTCGCCGCTACGAATTCAACCCTCCAGGGAAATGCAAAAATTTTCTCTCTCACTAAAAAACGTGACAAAAAGGATAGAAAACTAGATAAGATTTACCTTAGAGTAATATAAATATCTTTTTAAATTTGGGGGAAGTGAACTTTCTTTATAATATTAATAGGAAAATATCTGTCATCATTTGAAACTATTATACGTTTCTTTTTACAGTATTTTTTACTCTGGTCTTCATTTATAGCTGTAAAACTATTAATCACATATAGGTTGATATACAAGGACTATTAGGTGAACTTTCTACTAGAACTAGATGAATAAATTTAAACAAATTATGCCCAGATTGGCAGTGAAATAGAAGGTAGTAGTTGGGAATAAAGAATAACGCGTTTCTTGGTTTGGTTTTCAATCGGAAATTTATTTTAATCAAAAATAAAATTTTAATATATTGGAAAAATTAAATCAGAGGTTTAATTAACATTATTCTACAAATATATGTTAAAATTCTTTTTTTGTGTGAATCGATTGTTTTAAATTATTTGATAAAAACTGTTTTTCGAAATATCGTTTACAAAGCTGCCGAAGAAACGTCAAATTTACGAAATCATAAAATTTAAAAAACCAAAAACAAAATTTCAGAAAGAATATCTTCTTATTACTATGATTCACAGACTCCCGTACTTAATAAAAAAATTAAATTTACAAAGTTAGGCCAGGACAGTACGTTCTCAAAGGGTAAAAGGCAAGCGAGTCTCGTAATGGTTTTTCCATGACCGTTACGTGCTTATTGTTAGTTATGAACTTCGACATTAAGATGGTTCCTCACAAACGCTGCACTCCACGCAAATGGCATGGTGGACTCCACGGCGTTCTAATTTTCCGCGAAACCGTTCACCACGGGTCACTCCTGTTTCCGACTTCAATTACTTCGCTCTTCAAAACGTGAATATCCGCTTGCTCTGAAATCTTATAAAGCAAGAGACTCTCACTCTCCCACGTATCTACACTGGTCGCATTTCAGCTTCAGTCCAAAAGAAGTGATAGTATTTCTAGACTCCTAATATCTAAAGCTGGACACTGTTCCATGCAATTTGGAGGGCTTCGGACCAAAACACGACGCCAATGCTAAATTCCGATGAGAGTAGGCGAGGTATGGCTTGGAATGTTTTGATTTACATCCAGTCCTGTTTTTTATTCTTCGCGGAGTGACACAAAACTGAAATATTATCTTTGTAAGGGGTAGTGAGACTCCATCAAAAAAGCGAATGAAAAACAAAATGAAGGAGGGGGAGTGAATGCATATCCTGACAGTGGGCACTGTCCCGTTTTGAAAGCGGTTGGCGCGGTAGCACTAGGTGAGGACCTATAAAACTGAAATATTATCTTTGTAAGGGGTAGTGAGACTCCATCAGAAAAGCGAATAAGAAACAAAATGAAGGAGGGGGAGTGAATGCATATCCTGACAGTGGGCACTGTCCCGTTTTGAAAGCGGTTGGCGCGGTAGCACTAGGTGAGGACCTATAAAACTGAAATATTATCTTTGTAAGGGGTAGCGAGGCTCAGTAGATGTAGGGTGTCGAAGTGTCCCGTTGTGTGGTTTGCATGGAATCTCCATGATTGACCCCTCTAAACGGATGGTTTTTAAATTTCTGCGTTGAGCTACGAATGGACTGGAGCAGTTTTTGATTACACCACGCCAAATTACATCGGATTATTACAATAATGCCATGGTCGGTTTGTGAGCAGAGCGAAAGAACTTGCATAAAGCGAAGCGCTCGCGAATGTCAAACTTTAGGTACGGGGTGAATTTCTGCATTTCAATCTTATTACCTTTTAATAGAAAATATAAGAAAACGGGGAGCACCTTTGCTAGATTCTAGGTGATAGTCTGTTAATGAATTTTAAAAAGTATTTTTGTAAATTTGGAAAGAAAAGTCAATAGGAAAGAAACTTTATAACCTAATAGATGTGCAGAATATCAAGCAGATGAAGTATGCAGTTATACTCCCCTTAGTTTTACTGTTCGTGTATAGAGAAGAGGTGACAGCAAGTGGTGAAGGAGTATGTTGCAATTCAGAAGGGTATTTATTAATTTTTTTATCAGTTTGTATACGGACTATAATTTGAATTCACTTTACATCTGTGATTCCATAAAATGTCCAATAATGATTTAGTTTCATGGATAGTTATTCAAGGCAAGTTAAATGGCGAACAGGTGAAATGTTACAATTTATTATGGTATTTCATTTTTTTCTTTTAATTTTATTTCGACAGTAATTTGAACTCACTTTACATCTGGATCAAAGAAAAAGGTCCCAGAAGGATTCAGCTTCTAAGAAGATTTAAAATATTACTACACTGAATTATCATTGAAAATTCTTTTAAACGTTCATAGCTTCAGTTAAAAATTCGAAGGCTGCATGGGCGTATGTTTGGGTGTTATTGCTTCATTTCAGATACAGTTGAAATGTAAAATTTTGTTTGAAAACCAAAATTAATCGATTGATATTAAATAGAGACCTGACATCTTGCAGAAAACTCCTATATTGATGTTAAAAGGCCACTCCTGAGAAGAAGCTTTCTCCTAACATCACATGGAAACTTTGATGCTGGACCAAAACGTGGGTATGGATGGTAGAAGCTACGTTTCTACACCAAAGAAGCATTTACCTTCATTAAATAAAAAAAAAATGAAAATGTCATTTTTTCTGAGAATGCAGAGATCCCCTTTTAACATCAATCAATTCAAATAATTTTGATCTTAAGCGTTTGTAAACAGAATATTATTTTTATTATGTTTAACTTAGGTATTGTCTATAATTCTCAATGTAAGAAATAAAATCATTTACCAACATTCTCATAACAATATACAGTATTTAACGTTAGTAACAACTTGACATGGCATGGCATTATATAAATCATGCAATGTTTCTTGAAATTCACGCTCTTTCAAATAGCGTGTAAGTAAAAGTTAAAAAGAAGTTGATTTATGTTTCTACTCTATTGTTTTCTGCAGTCTTATTAACCGTTCTAGCGTTCAGCACTGTTGTGAATGAAGTTACCCTATAAACCAGAATATTTAGGAGAAGAATTTATTTCATGTTTAGAAGAATAACAATTACGTAACTCATGAAACAGAACCTAGGAATAGGTTTAATATGCAACAGCATCGCAGTCACTCGATTCCGAAGTCAATGATTAGATCCGAAGTATATTTTTTATTATTCTTCGAAATATATATTGTGAAAAGTGCACTGCAAATGAAAAAAATCGTTTTAACTAAGTAGAAAATAACTGTAACTTATTAATTGGTTTTTCTTTTATTATATTTGCTTTAAATAATGCTTAAATTTAGCGCAAGCTGTGGAAAATTTCACAAAGAAAATATCGTTTCTCAAAAGCAACACCGACTCTCCGATTTTTTTGAAATTTCAAATAGGAAGAAAATACTACATTTTTGGCAACTTATAACGATTATTTCGGATTTTTTTCACATTTGGTTAAAAAATTCAGTCTCATGTTCATATGATATTTTAAAAAAATTACTAATATTCGTTATTGATAACTAAAAATTGAGTAAATTTTCCTTTTTTGAAACTTCAAAATGTTGAGATAGGTGGTGTTGTTTGTTAAACGGCGATACGTAGCGTTTATTTCTGGATTTCAATCTGAAACCATACCTTCTGGCTAGATGACTAAATCCGCTGCTATAATGCGATTGATTGCCTTTGACGCCTTTACATAAGTAGTAGAATTTCCGTCCAAAATAAACTTCTCTCTCTATATAAAGATGAAAGTCGATATGTCTCGGTGTATGCTTTCTATACAAATTTACATGTTTTGACCGATAATGATGAAATTTGGCACACGTGACCTTCCAGACAAAAAGAATGTCTCTGTCAAAATTTTAAAGTCAAAATATTAATTAAAATGTCAGTTAATTAAAAATTAAGCAAGATTTTGACGTTTATTCCGCGATATCTTCTGAAAGGATTATATCACAAGGATGGATTTTACACCATTCTAAAGTTAAAACTTTTACATTTATAATGATACCACTTTCATTAAGGTGCAATGTTTTCCTAATTTTAGCAAAATTTTAAAGTTATATTTTTAAAGATTTTACACTTTTCATTCTTTAATTGAAATAAATAGTTTCTTAAAATTTCGTACTGGTACTATTTCTACTACTAGATTATTCACATTATCCCTTACTCTCGAGACGAAATTTTACCTTTTATAGAACTTACTGTTGCACGAGACGATTGATCGAAAAATATCTGAGATGCTTCATTTAAAATACATATACAGAAACGTTGTCGAATTCTCGCCATAATTTTTAATATTGAATACTGCAAACACCGTACAAGCTGCAAATGGTCAAATTTACCAAACACTTGTCCATTCGATCAGCTTTCGAATGAGTCCACTATAATCCTTATCAGTGTTTTATTTCAGAAGAAATTTAGTCTTCCGTTGGCAATACATCACTGAAATCGGAGGTCGACGAAATAGACATTCAACAAAAAGTAGCCATGAAACGATGGTGGATAAATGGAATGTACGCAAATCCCCCACTATGAACTCTTTCGGATTTGCAGATGTGTACCAATCTATTTGCATTTAAGAAAGAGTTCATAGTGGCGGATCAAGCTGGTCGCAGTGGGATATGTCATACTTTCGCTAGAAATTTCATATAATACCTATAGATAGCAGCACGAGTGCTATTCATCTACACTTAATTACGTAATAGCGGTTTATAATTTAGTATAATGTTATATAAATAGAGTTATGTAAATTATTCTCAGTTGGATATAGACTTGTTCTCCCCGAGACCGAAACTTATTTTTTAATAGTTTTCTTGATATTTGCATGAGAAATAGACAAGACCTTTCTTAGTTCTTTATACCATTCACGTGGATTAAAGATATTTGGTCATATGCATAAAGAACGTAAAACGAGAAAGAAATGAAATTATGAAAATAATATCAAGGAATATTGATCATTAGGGAGTAAAAAGATCTTACTAATATTAAAAATGGGTATTTATTTTGCCCACTGGCCAATTAAATAAATGTTGAAAAAGGTTATGATCTCCTGGAAAACACCGACCGTGAAAACAGAATTACCCTAGAGTAATAATTTTTTTCTTCTTTAATCCATGAAAGTTCCAATCATACGGTCAGTTTTAAGGAGATAATGAACTTCCCCAGATAGCAAAGAAAGCTTGTCTAAAAGTTTTGGAAATCTTGTCGTCAGAAAGGTTTCCATGACAAGGGTTGAACCTTTCGGCGAGGTAGCGGAAAGGTTCGCTAGTCAACAAGAGACAAGGTTTTCAGTAAGATTTCCCCAAGCTTTGCTCAAGCTTGATTCAGGCCTTTGAAAAGGCTGTTTAGAGCCCTCTTTTGGCGGACAAAATAGAACCGCCCTTCTCCCTCCGAAGCCATACTCCTACAGAGGTGTCAGCCCCCATTTTTTCACTCCCTCTTCATACGGGTACAGAAAGGTCCAGCCCCCTTTTTCTATCCCTCTTCTTCTGACGTCATCTTAGAGTTTCTGGAACGTCAATCAATTAATTAAATAAAATCGGAATCTTAATTAATCAACGCTTAATTATTAATTTCAATTAATTTGATTAATCTAATTTGTTACCGAGCTTACTTGTACGATTTCGTTGTAACCAAGCGTCACATTCCTCCGAGCCGGGGATCGAACCCGCATTCTTAGGGCGCTATTAGCCGAGAGCAACTTGTGGCGCAGCTGTCTGTAAAATTGGCTGCGCCGCCAGTTGCCGAAGTATTTTAAAACCCGGCAACTGGTGGCGCAGCTTTCAAATAATTGAGGGAAATAGTCATTTGAGAGAATGGCGTCTAAGGAAGAACTTCTTCTCCTTGCTCTTCTAATTAAAAAAGAAAAAGCTAAAGGTTAGAAAAATGCGAAAACATCCCATGTTTGTTTCTCGACTGACTAGATGGTTATATTATACATTGTTTGACGATCTATGATAGTTAATTTTTCAGTTTTCTTCGCATACTAATACATTCCATGACAAATTAGCATTTTAGTTAATCATTATTTATAAAACAGTTCCGATACTTGTTTGTAAGCTAACAAAATATATAACTCAGATGTATCTAAAATAAATTTAATCGGCAAAATATTAAGGTTAGTTTTTAAGTCTCGAAATGCCTTCTAAACTCATAGGTCTCAGGTTTGGGATTCATTTCACTATGTTGATGAAGCTCTCTTAGTGGATGTTCAAAAGTAAAATTCTTTTTTTTTATTATTGAAAACTTTGAATATTGCTGTCCAGTGGCGAACCCAGAATTCGGGTCGGGGGTGGGGGGGGGGCGGAGGTCATAAAAATTTTGTATCGTCATGACGAATGTCAAACCTCATGGCTTATGTTAACCAAAACACTAACTTTACAGACTTTACTCACCTGACAATAAGAATTATTTTATATTTTGCCGTTAAGTATTTGGAAAACTGTAAAATATAAAAATTTATCAAATTGAAACTGTGGAACTTTGATAGTTCAAGTGTGAAGTCGTCGGTGACACAATTATTTTTTTCTTTGGTTTCTTTATTCCCCTATTGTCATAATGTTAATATATTGTCTGTAATTCTAATTTATCGTAGTTAATTCGAAGTCAAAAATAAATTATTTTTTTCTAATTAGCTCTTGGGAATGAAATTCTTCATGTCTTTTCAAAAAAGCTATGAGCACGTTTGAAATGAATTGTATCATTCATTTTAAAGTTTTAGTGTACAATTGTTTTATTTTGACAAAGTGGTCGATACTATTTATTAGTTAAAGCTAATTACTTCTTTATAAATATTGTGAAATTTAAAATTATTTTTTTCTCTTTATAATTATTATTACTTTGTTTACTCGTAGTTTTGTGAACGGTGAACTATTTTGCTTTCAAAATAATACTTTTTTGCAACTAGTAGCAAATAAAGTATGTATGAAAACAAACAACTAAGTAAGTATATGAATATTGATTAAACATGAAACGGTATATTATTATTATTTTCTTAATATAAATAAAATTAATTTAAAGTTAAAAAATTAGCTTTTCAGCGACACAAATTGCATTTGTGTACAATTTATTTCTTACATTTTAATAATTTTGTCAAAATTAATAATCACACACATTTATATATCAGGAATCCACGTCAAGAATGAAATCTTCAGTTAGTTTTCAAACAATTTCATTAAGTCTTTCATCTGTTGCTCTTGTTGCCTTCTCGATTCCTAGGACATTTTTAAAAAAATATCGCAAAAAAGCAAATGCAATAGACAGCTAAATGAATTACTATAGAGCCGAGAGCAGATTTCTAAATGACGTATCATATGCGCGCGCAGCTACATTGGATGATCAGTAGCGCCACCGGTTGCCCTCGGCTAATAGGCTCCATTTACTACAATGCCCCGTCAAACATCTGCGCCACCAAATGTTGCCGATGTTGTTGCCGGTTACGGCAACAGGCGGCAACATGTTGTTCTGTTGCGCCACCGATCGCCGTCGGCTAATAGGATCCATTGGATATAATGGCAGGCGACTAGCGTAAGCAGCCAGTGGCGCCACAAGTTGCTCTCGGCTAATAGCGCCCTTAGAGTTGGAAAGCAAACGCAATAATCACTATACTGAACGGCCCTACACACGTTGGGATAGCTGGTTCATAAAAAGCTTTCCTATGCAAACCTTACGGCAATGGTTTCCGAAACGGTTTGCGCGGAAATGCTCTCGCGGACAGCCTATGGAAAGTGAAATGGCAACCGTTCCGCAACCTTCTTTGCTATCTGTGTTTTAACTTTAAATAAATATAAATTAAGCAATCATATTTTTTTAAATTTTAAAATACTTGTGAAGGAAACAAAATTATCAGAGAACAAAGTTTCCCATTCAATTACAAATCGTTTAAGAACACCGGATATCCGTGGCACCTTCAACCAATTGAATCTAGGCATCACCCTTCCAGGCAGGAGAGTCAAAGTTGACAGACACTAACGCATATCACCTCTTTCACTATCGACAGAGGCGTCCGAATGTTCATCTGTTCTTTCTTTGCCGGATGTCAATGAGGGGTCCGGGAGCTTGTCTCATCAAAAGGAAGATTCTTCTTGATTTCTTGAGATCACCACTCACCCCCTCTCAGCGTCAAACGTTGGAACAGGATTTAATTTTCGAAAAATTCCTCTCCAACGTTCGCCAACAAAGGAACTAATATGATGCCAAAAAAATATTTCAAAAAAGTGTCGAAAAGATTGTAGCAGATGAATTGCTGCAAAACTGAAATCTTTTCGAGGAGTTTTCCGATTATTTAATTCTACTAATCTTAATATAAATAAAAGTCATTGTGGGTATGTGTGTGGGTATGTGTGTGGGTATGTATGTGGCTATGTTCCACATCTCCTCCTAAACCAATGGACGGTTTTCAACCAAATTTTGTACACTTATCATTTAAGACAAGGGGAAGACACTTATGAACTTTTCTAAGTCCAAAAGTTAATTAAACAGTCAGTTAATTAGAAAATAACCGAAACCGTTTTTCCGCCGTAACTTCGGAGCAAACTGTCCGACAGAAAATATTTTTATACCATCTTAAAGTTCAAATTTTTACCTTTTCAATGATACCAATTTTATTTCTCTGACATTTTCCCTTCGATTGTTATTAATTTTTAAAAGTTCTAAAATTTTAAAATGCGTGCAGACGATTTTGAAATAACGAAGATTTATAGCTACTCCGTTGCTAGGCAACGGTTAGACTTTGAACTAATTCACCTTTATTTCTGAAAATTTTGCTTATTTTTAAAAATATCCATATAATATAATAAATGCGAAAGTGTGTCTGTCTGTCTGCATTCACGGCAAAACTACCAAACCGATTTGGATGAAAATTGGCAGAGTTGTAGCTTGGAACCCAGGAACGGAGATTGGGTAGGTGACATCATGTTAAATTCATTATTTTTGGCTACAGATAACTATTAAATAATTAACAAGCGATTTGCGATGAAGATTATTACTTTATTTTTCAATCAACTGCCACGTGATCCTTAAGGAATGCGTAAACAAAATGAAATGTCACGTGATCCTTCAGAAAAGCGCAAGCATGTGGAATAACTTATTTTTAAAGTCATGCATCACGTGATCTTGCTGAGAAAAGAAATAATCTCTGGAATAATAACTGAAAAATAAACGCCGGGACAGAAATCTAATGGTAGATATAATATAGTTCCAAGAGTTTTTAGATTAAAATTTAAAAACTAAAGTTAAGTATAACTAAATGAAAATATCGTTCAATATTTACTTAAAATAAGAGCCAAATTTAGTGGAAAGGTTGCCAAAATTATTCTTTATCGCTCTTTTCATCGTCATCCAAAATGTTTTTGGCGGTTAAATTTGTAACCAAACGATTTAGCTAATTACAATAGTTCCGTTTCGAATTTTAATGCTTTAAGAGCTGTTTCTAACCGATTTAAATAGAAAGGATTACACAAACCCAAAGAACACGGAATTCAACGTTTTGTTTACTAAAGAAAGAACTAATTCGAGCTTGGCGCTTGATACAGTTGCCAAATAGATTTGGCGATTGCTTAAATCGGAAGGTTACCGGAAAACGGTCTATGAATCCAAAATAAACAAATCATGATCGTCCATTGACGTATATGATATGGTTGTCAGAGTTTTTAGAATAGGAAGGTATATTTTGTCTTATGTATTCTTTTAAACAGTAGAAGCAGATGACATATAGCATGGTGGATGATATATTCCAAAGAGCAGATGATACCATTGAGTACAATGATGTAATTTACAATAACGGAGACTTAAATTAGTCGTCCAATTATGTATTATCAACCGTCAGAACTTTTGATTTCCCCTTTCTATGTATAACGAAACATTTACATTCGTGAATTTAAAAAAAATAGCAATTCAAATTCTTCGCGCACGAAGTCGCGGGTAACAGCTAGTTGTTTCTAAACTTGAATATTCGTAGATTTTTGAAAGAGACTTCAGTATATTTGAATCGATTAACTTTAAAAGGGGATTTTTGACATTTCTAAAATTTTACAGGTAGAGAGAAAAATGAATGAGCTGTAAACAACATCGAAATTAGGCTCCAAGACATCTCTAATGTGTTTCACAATAGAAAATTAACCTATTGATGACAAGAGCAAAAATACTACAATTATTAATTTTTTCAAAAAATCAAATTTAAATTTTTCAGAAGTCCCGTTTTAACATCGAATATTATAAATGTTTCAGAATTTTAGGCAATAAATTATAATAAAGCCAGGAATATCAATGAAATCTAACTAAAATTCAAAAATTCATTATTTGTGAGTATATAAAACTTCAAAGTTAATCTATTAAATTTTATTAATCTGAAAATAAAAAAGAATTTGTTATTCTTTTTTCAGTAAAAGTCAGATTTTAAACAGAAAAAATATCAGGTAAAAATAATCAGAAGCCTGGAATATCAAGAGAACTCAAATAAAATTCGAAATTAATTTAGTTACAAGAAAACTTAAGTGTAATAAAATCGAAATAATTTTTTAAAAGTTATTACTTTTTAAGAAATATTCAGATTTAGAGCAAAAAACAACTTTAGAGAAAATTGTCATAATGCCTGGAATATCAGGGAAACTCAAATAAAATTAGAAATTCACTTATTTGCAAATAAATTTAAAAAGTTTCTGGTTTTTAAGTACAATTCAGATTTTTTAAAAATCAGGGAAGAAAGGTTATAAAGTCAGAAATATCTATTAAACTCAAGAAAATTTTAATTTTTTTTATTCGCAAATTAATTTAAATTTAAACTCAAATAAAATAAAATGTGATATTTCTTGTTACTAAGCACAATTCAGATTTAAACTCTAAAATTATTTATTAAAAAAGTGGGATAAATGATTTTTAGTGCTCTTGAAGGTAAATTGAAGATCCTCATGGGTAGATTTTTATTTCTTCTCATTTATAATTTTTCTGATATTATCCATTTTGCTGGTCAGAATCTTTCTCGTGGTCGTCATAGGTCCATTGGGAATCAAAAATTGCTTTCTTTAATTCTCGGGAGTTAGGGCAAGTGCACTTTAAATAACGGTGCATATTAATTATGTTTCAGGAATTTCAAACGTTAGTTTTTTTTATCTTTTGCCATGTTTCATCATAAAAGCCATCGGTCAAACAATTTTTTCTTCTAATATGTATATTGGTCATCTGGCGATGAACAGCAAAATTGATTTTAAAATCTGTTTTCTGCCCAGAAGTCTCCTTCTAACATAATACAGAAATTTTCATGCTTTACTACGACATAATTGTGAATGGCAGAATTTCAGCACCAATTGCACCAAGCAATACAACTACCTTCTTCAAATCAAAAACCTGCAGAGTTCCCCTTTTAACCCTCTCATACCGAGCGAGGCGATCGAAAAAGTTCCTCTTAACAGCGACAAAGGCCGGTATGAGGTGGTTGCCTTCTTTCGAGGGGAGGGCAGGTTCTGAGATCGCTTAGGAGAAAAGTGCCATACGGGGGTCAAATTATCCTTGCCACAGCCCATTTCCGTGCGCCTTAAGGAAAGGTTATAGCAGGGGCTGGGGTTGTGGGAAAATGACCACCCAGGTTTGAAGAGTCCAATTCACATCGTTTCCCCCAAAACTCCCGGTTTTAAAGGAGATAGAAGAAAAAGGTTGCCTCGGGATTAAAGAGCTGGAAACAAACGGTTTATTTAGGGAAGCAGAATTTTACAGAAATGTTGGTATATCGAGTAATGACTTTAAGTTAGTTGAAACTTAACAAGGGATTGAATTACTTTTGTATTTCTGTTATTATTATTCTGTTTGTATTTTGTTTATTTTTTTTTCACTGGAAAAAGTAATCGCTTGCAGTAGTAAAATATAGTATTTTTTCCATGTAGTGGATGAAAAACACTTTGTTTTTTCTTTGCATGTGAAAACAAATGATTTTGGGACGATTAGATTTAAGAAATGAAAGATAACTACTCCTACTTATTTTAAAGTTCACTTGCGAAGGTCCTCCTTAAGAATTAAAAATTTTGTACCCAATTATCCGTACCCTTTCAATTATTATTTCTTCCTCTTCTATTTTATCAGGCTTTGATAAAAATTTTTGAGAATTTGAAAATAATGAATATCAACGTGTAAATTATTTGAAATGCATGGATTTATTTGCAAATTCATTTCTCTGATTTTGAACTTGAGTCTTTCAAGCATTTTGTATGAAACTTCAAGGGATGGGGTTTGTTGACGTCATTTACTAACCCTCCAGGTTTCTTTTTTCATATTTATACTATACTTTAGACTAACACTTTTAATCTAAATAAATTTTAAAGAAATTTTGGATCTTATACTTTTTACGCATAAACACTTTCTTTCGTTTGTATGAACTAACATATCCTGAATGACAGAATTGTAATATGGTCTGCTGGTCTGGTTCTTCAGTCTGTCCAACCTTGCGCATTTAGCTTGTGCTACTTCTGCCCGGCTGGACCGTTTTCCGAAACGCCCTCAGCATATTGCCGATATGGTCCGTTCTTCCCCATACGACCTATAGGTGAAAACGAATTTATTGAAACAGAGGATCTAAATTATTGAACAAATATATTAGTAATCTCATCTGTTACTCATCTCTACGACTTTGAAACACGTATTCTGACCTTGGTTGATTTTTACACCAATAGATGGTGCCACGAGAGCTATGGTGACTCTAAAACTCAAATAGATTAATTTATCCACATCTCTTGTATTCCGGCGCGGCGTTGTGGTTAGCATTCCTTCCTGAAAACTATAGGCACGTGGGTTCGAATCCCGGACAGGATGAGTTTGAAATTTTATCACAATCTGAATCGGCATCGTACAAGCAAGTTGAATCACAAATTAGATTAATGAAATTAATAATTACATTCAAATTAATAATTAAACCTTGACTGTAGGAAAATCTGTAGGTATTTGGAACATAGTTTTCTTCAGGTATTCTGCATTTTTTTCTGCAGCAAACTGAAGAAAACTTGTTCCAAATACCTTCAGATTTTCTACAGATTTTTTTAGCTGGGCACTTTCCCCCTCTCGGCATTTAGGGTAGGTCGTGTCGGTGTGAGTTTCTTCTCTAGTTTGCATGGTCGTGACTTTGAGAAATATTTCTCTAACCCAGATGACACGTGGAATTGGAAAGTTTGGGTGGAAATGTGGTTGCTTACGGTATTAGGAGTTCTTGAAGTAGTATGCAGTCTACCTGTATGATTTTGAAATATTAGCTTGTCTATAATGGAAGAAATAACATTATCTACCAATATTTATGTGTGAAGGATAGGGTTATGAAGTCAACATAACACGGAAGTGAGGGTTGCTAATCCGTTTGATGAACATCTGCAATTCGCGTTCTTCATTGAAGAGCGTCAGAAATGTCAAATAGAGGTCCAACATTACAGCGATTATAAGAAAAATCTGATATCATTCCGCCAAAGAAAGAAAATAAATTGTTTCCACTATGGAAATGAATGAATTTTTCGTTAATGTGGACACCTGAGAGACGAAGGCCGCTGTATGTCAAAGTAAATTCTGTTTCATTCTGTCCAGAATTCTATAAAAAATTAAAAATATATGACTTCCCAGAAAAAGAAACTTCTTATCTAGTGCCCAATGCAAACCAAAGAGATAATTTTAAGAAATTAGCGATTATAAGCAAAAGCTGATATTATTCCGCCAATGAAAGAAAATAAATTGTTTCCACTTTGGAAATGGATGAATTTTTTCGTTATTGTGGATATCTGAGAGACGAAGGCTGTTCGCGCTAATTGAAAACGAAACTGCTGTACGTCAAAGTTAATTCTGTTTTATTCTGTCCAGAATTCTATAAAAAATTAAAAATATTGGGACCTCCCAGGAAAAGAAACTTCTTGTCTAGTGCCCAATGCAAACTACAGAGTTAATTTTAGGCAATTTTCCTTATTCTATTTCTCATTAATGTGACGTTGATTTACCAAACATTAGTACAGATTTAATCTTGTTTGCATTTTAACATATTTTCACTTCCTCACATTGACGGCGGTTAGGTTGAAAAAGTAGGGGGGGGGGCAAAAAATTTATACACATCTAAAAGTACCCGGGAGTATAGACAACAAAATTTAAAAATTTAGCTACAAACTTAGCAACATTCCAGGACACTATTCCTTTTTAATAATTCTTAGACAGCTAAAATGAAATAAAAATTTCATTTCTCCAAACAAAAGTAGGGTTCGACTGCTCCATCTCCCCCCCCCCTTCCCGACTGTCCACCACTTCTCCCTGAAACTCCGTGTGCTAATGTCATGAAAATGGATGGATTATAGGCAGTATGTGGAGTTAATTTTAACATTTTTATCCACTTTCTTTACTTTTATTTTGCCGTTATGTGGAAAATTAGCAACAATTACAATTTCCTTAGGAAAACTTTCTTTAGATTCTTCGCACCATGTTTTAAGATATTTTCCCCTGTTTGATGATAAAACATTATTTTTTTTTCTTGCAGTTATTTAAATAGACTCAAGCTTCATCTGTTGTTACAACATTTTTTTCATTTTTGTCCGAATTTTTATTCCATTTTTGTTCGCTTTTTAGAAAGAATTCTGTGGCGTATTCTGCGTTCAGCGATATGACGTGAGAAAGACGATATAAATGATATTTTTTGCCTTTTGGGGATTCAAATCAGTGTTAATAATTTTATTTACAGTTGATACTGAGCATTTTAATGATTTTGCATCAAATCTTTGACTTGGAGGATTTACTTTTAGCATTAAAGATGTTATCTTTGCAATATTCGAAGAACTGCATTTTTTCCTTGGATACGTATTTGGAACAATTTTCCCAGTTGAAACAAAACTTGAAAGATTCTTTTCCTTTCTTATTAAAAATATTAAATACTGTGGCTATAGATATTAAAAAACCGCTGTTTTCGAAGCGTCTTTAAATAACTAAATAAGATTAACTCTCTTTGAAAAGAGCAAAAACGTAACCTTCCATCCTTCACGTCTTTAAAAGCGCCATTTTGCACGTAAACAAAAATTTTATGTTACAAATGATAACTTATAGATACAAAAATGTAATTTTTGTGAAAATAGATTTTTCCGAGCAAACGAATTTTTCCTACAGCGCAACGAAATCGTTCAGAAAATGTGCAAACACCCTTTGTATATCTTTCATATAGCTTTTACATTATTTTTATTCATACGGATACAATAGACATTCAGAACAAAATTTTCAATTTCTGAGCAATTACTCTGAAATTTTCAAAAAATTTTATAATATAATTATATGGTTATAATATCTTTTCATATAATGAATAACAATGGTAACCAAAATTCATTCGTAAGTTTTTGATTTTTTGAACAAAAAAATATTAAAATTTATACCAGTATGCTTGGCACCATAATATAAATAAGAAAAAAAAATTATTATATTGAGAAAACGAATAAAGATATAAAACATCCTTTCTGCAGACGATTGCTGGTAATCTGTTTCTTTATAAAATATTTAATTAATAATTTTTACTTTCAGACTATATTTTTAAATTGACATTTTTAACATGTATGAATTTTAAACAAAGTTTGAAACATATACTTTTTACCCGTAAACATTTTGTTCATTTGCATGAACACTGTATATTCTCGAAGGACGGAATTGTCATAGGTTTTTTGGTATGCTTCTTTAATGTGTTCAATCTTGTGCATTCGGCTTGTGCCACTTTTTCCCGGCTGGGCCGTGCTCTGGATTGCATCCTACGTGTTGCTGGTATTACTGTTTTTTCCTCAACAATCTACTTTCACCCCACACCTTTTAGCGTAGTTCGGGTCGGTGTGAGTCTCTACTATATTTTGCGTAGCCGTGAATTTGAGAAACATCACTTCAACCGAGATGATACGTGGAATTCGGGAGGAAACGTCTATGCTCACAATATTAGTTATTCACGAATTAGTATAGCACCCGTATTTTCTTTAAATGTTGGCTTGTCTATAATGTGAGAAATGGCTTTATCTACCAATATTATTGTAAGAAGAAGACGGTTGTAAAATCAACATCAACGTTGCATGGGGGGACTTATAAATGGGTGTTTAAAACATTTGAAATTCGCGCTCATCATTGAAGAGCGTCAGGAAAGTTAAACAGAAGTCTAGCACGATTTATAAACCTTTCTTTAATGCGTAGATTTCCCTCAAAGTTTTCCCTGCAAGCAGTGTTTTGACCCTTTTAAGTTTAAATTTACACAAAAATAAAATTATAGGCAGTCTATTTATGTCTAAAGGAGAACTCAGTTAAAAAATTTCGTAAAGTGCACCACACCGGAGGCAAGACGTTTGATCCCCTTATATATTATTCAACGAGCAACATGCCCTACACGCGTCGGTTCTTCAGTGGAAAAGGGTTTTGAACCTGAAATCCTCCGGCCAAAAAGCAGAAAGCTTTGTGCAAATAATTCGCATTCAAAAAGAAAGAGAAAATCTTAGTTTTTCAGGCTTAAAGTTGCTTATTCTTGTTTTGTTGGATCTAATTCTTTATAACGTAGGACTACGTTCCTCCCATTGGGGTCTCAGGAAGGAAATTGATCCACACGCCAAAACCCACAAAACTTGGTATGGGAGATCCTGTATATCTCGGTAACTACATAAGATGAAAACATAACTAATGTCTTATTTTAGAGATGAAGGGTAACAACAGAAGTTACGAAAAAAATGTGAAAATCGGAATCGTAGTTCAGCGATTACTGAGTCGCAAAGTTGGGCAAAAATACGATGAATTGGTGACGCGATCCTCTATATCTCGGTAACTACATATGTTAAAAACATAACTAATGTTTTATTTTAGAGATAAAGATACAACAAAATTCACTTAAAAACTTACTTAAACTTACAAACTTATGAGAAACTTCGAGAAACAACAGAGTCACGCGAGTAAAGTAGTCCTACGCCTTTAACATCAGAGGCTGCTTGAAAAGACAGCCTCCCGTCATTTTTTTTCTCACTTTCATTCAATGAATGCTTTTTTAGGGAATTTTACAGAACTGTTCTTGTTATTAAAATTTAAAGAGTATTACATGTTATTTGTGTTCATTGTTTACTACTCACAACATTTCATTGCTTACTACTCACAATTTTCGTAATGTTATGATAAATACTAATCTCATTATTTCATCAAAACATTTCTTCCATCCTCAGGTGCTTTTGCTACTGTTAAAATTATGATAGTTGACCAATTGAAGTTATCTCTGTTTCAACTCCGTTCAGCATTTCGCATGTCTGTAAATTTGTTTGTTAGGCAATAAACACCAATCGCTTTATTTAATTTTCTTTGATTGACGTTTCTGAGATCCTGAAAAACGGCCTTTATGTCAGATATTTTTTTCATACCGCTTCAAGACGGTGGCTCTTTTGGTGATTTCATTGTGTTAGTGAATCAACGGCGAGGTTGACATCAATAATATATATATATATATATATTAATTGCGAGCTGCTCGTCAGGAAGAGAAGCCCGCCTATGATATTAATAAGTGCTTTTTTTTCTGCTAACGACATACGAAAAAACGTAACAATTTTGTCGCTATCCCCTCAAAAGGCACGCGACAATTAAAAATGGAAAAATTCTGCAATAAAAGACAAATACAATGAAGATGATTTAAAAAATCGAAAGCTATATATATATATATATATAAATGGTATTGTTTAGTTTAGTTACGTCCCGTTTCGAATCAAGACGAGTGCAATTTTGAGACGAACCCTGTAATTTTGAACTGCGGTCAGATGACGAGGACGATACTTAAGCTGGCACCTCCTCTTCAAACTTCAGCACCATACCAGCTGGAGGACGTTTGGCAACTAGGTATAATTTAATATGCAGCAGGCCCCATACACGGTAGGCCTTTAGTGTAATCGAGTTTCGAACTTGGAATCCTCCGGCCCCGAGGCCGAAACATTAACCCTATATCACAAAGGCCTTTCAGTTTGGTATTGACGATATATTTAATTATAATTTTGTTAATACTACTAACAGCAGACATTTAATCTTAACTTTGTTTACAGTAATAAAAGCAGATATTTAATTCTAATTATGTATGCTTTTACCAGTATTAATAAATGTTTGCAATTTTTTAACACTGATAAAAGCAAACATTTCATTGTAATTTTGCGAATGTTGATAAAACAAAGTTGTATGATCGATTTGCATTGAAAAAAGTGCGTGTGTTAGAGAGAGAGAGACAGAGAGATAAAATCATGTTTTTTCCATGTTAAGAGTTGCCTTTTCTGTTTAGTTCCCTCTTATCATGAGATCTCTTTTCTCGAAATTATGCTTTTCCCACGATTCTACCCAAAGAGTTGAAGTTATAAAAAATTGATGACTACCTCCACTCTCGAGTGTAAAATTTACTAAACATCTGTTTCGGTACATTTTTTTATGAAACTTTATTAAGTTAATGTATCTGTTTTACATTTACTAGGATTAAAATTTGGGCATAAATATATAGTTGCTTAATATTCTATATCGATCGGTTTAAGATTGTAAATATAACTTAACAAGTTATTGACCGAACGAAGCGAGGTCTCCGTTTTAATTCCAGCATTTGGTACTTTGCCTGAAAATTTATTTTTTACGCGATTACGACCAAAGACGTAGTTCGATTTCCTCCAAATTTAGCAGAAAGATTTCTTAAAGCACTAGAAAATGATGTGTATGTTTTATTTCTTATTATTTTAATTCGGTAATTAAATACTAATTTTAATTAAATATTATTATTATATTATTTGGTAATAAAAGAGTGAGTGGTAACCGAACATTAAGATTATAACATCAGAGTTGTAAATATACGCAGTTCGCTTATCCGCATTTCGTTAAAAAAAATGTTATCTATATTTATAATCTTTGGCTATGTTTGAGTTCTAAATTTATATTTAATCTCATTCACTAACTAAATCATTTCTTTTATACCTTAAATGACGCAGTAACCAATTTAAAGAACTTTAAAAATTCGCTTGTAATTGTTTAGCCTAGAAAGAATTATAAGATGTTTCTCGTCCAGATAAATTCGCCTGTCTTATAAATCGTGTGATCTCCATAGCAAACGGTAGCTTTTCGCTTATATATCTATATTTTTTGCCGAATTGTTATCATTTTCAAAACATCTCGATATGCCGTCTAAAAATGAACAAAGTAAAAGAGCTAGAGATGTTTTGCTAATTCAACGGATTGCGAACCATTTTATCCATATTAACTCCAATTTGTTGCACGTTAAGAATTGTACCATTTACTTTAACATTTTTACACCAGTGTATCTCCTCGAGAGTCAAATTATGATGTCCTTTGTCCCTACAAACAATGTTGTCTTCACAATGAATAACATTTGCTAAGCTGTTAAAAAATGCGATGTATAGAAAATATTAGATTTTTTGGGAGGGAGCAAGGTTTACTGTTCAAAGAACTACTGGTTCAGAAATATTCTGTTCAGAATAGACTTTTACACATTAAGTTTTCGTAACTTCGAGAAATTTGAATTAATCCTAGATGTCCCATGCCACCAAAAAATTAATTCATAAAATATTTTTTTATGAATTTAACCAATTTTTATCTTTCCTAAAATTATAAATTATTTATATTTTTAGGGATTCTTCATTTAGCAAATGTTTAAAAGCATTTAATTTTAGTATCATGTGCGTAATGTACGAAATAATTTTAGCTACCAACTGTATTACGAAATAAAACATGTTTTAACATGAGCAATGACGCAGGACGATGTGTCTAGTCTCCATAAAAATTCTAAGGTTTCTTGAACGTTTCTTCCTACAGAAACGCACGAAAAATTAGAGGTATGTTCAATTCTACATTTACTCTCTGTTACTGCAGACAATTCTGAAAAAGGTCCTCTTTAAAAAATATATTTAACTTACTTCACCAATATGAATCAAGTTGCAACAAGAACATCAGGAAGATTTAACAGATGCTGGACACGAATCGTACGTCATTCTTGTAGAAAATGATTTCAGCCTTTCTGCAAGATTTTAGTTTCGGGATGTGTTTTAAAGCACAACTGGAATTTGAGGCGAGTTGCAATATCTTCCCATTTAAATGTCTTCTTTACCGAAATAAGCAGTTCGAATTTTAAACTGAGCGCAATAATGTGATACATGAAAATGAAACTTAATAAATGACACAAAGAATATCAGAGTCAATGTGATATACTTCTGAAACTGAGAATATGAGCAGATTGTTGAAAATTTAAATTTATTAAAAAAGTCACGCAACTTTTTTCTTAGAATGAACACGAAAAACCTTTGGAATTCGATATTGCACTTTAAACGTCATAAGTGCTAAAAGTAGGATGAAATAGATTTGCTATGCTTATAATAAAACGAGATGGAATTTAATGTATATATATATTTGTATATAGCTAGTGTTCTTTAAATTAAAATTAAATAAAATTCCATCACCATTTATTAGTTAAACAAGACGTAATGATTCTTTTCCTTACTTTAATAAGTGAAAGAATTTGCCAAACAAATAACTTTCACAATAGAATAAAGGGTCCGAAAGTACGCGGAGAACCGCAAGAAAACGTCTGCATGTTTATAATGGAATACGCAGCGAAGATAAATAATAAAGGATAAAAACCGCTATTTTCCAAAACTGAGCAAAATATGCCGATATCAATTAATTACTCTCGCTCGAAAGCTATACATGCCCATTTCGATATTTTCTTATTCCATTCTTCATGAATAGCAGTCTATCTTAAAATCACACATGCGTTGGAAAGACAACCTACCCTCATGATCATTAAGGTCAAACAGATTACCGCCATGAGGTTATAGAAATCATGATGGATTTTGTGAATCTTTCGCTCCCCATGTTGTAAGTATGTTTATTAAAACAAAGAAGTTTTAATTAGATAGGAAAAATAACACAAGTTACATTAGCAAAATTGAATGAATATGTTTTAAAAAAGTGTAAAAATTGATTTTCGAAAATTAGTTAATGAAATTTTTTCCCAGCAGATATTAATTTTACAAAATCGAAAAGTTTGTGAAAATACAATACAATACATATGTTTTCATTAAAAATTTGGGACAAAAATGAATGGGTGCTACTAAGTTTGTCAATAAGAAATATATGCGCAATAATAAGCAGATGTATAGATGAATACGTAATTTAGTCTTACATTACATTCATGGTTCCCGAAAGCTCATTTGCAAACTTTAACGGTAGGACACAAATTTACAGTATTTGTCAGTGAATTAAGAAAAAAATATATCCATCAGATAAAATGAACAACACATGTTTAGTGAAATACAAAAGCGCAACAGCACAACCACAGAGATGCATAAATAACAACACTACAAGTCGTACGCAAAGTCAATGCAAAAGAAAGTAGTACGCAGTATCAACCATAAACTTTTTGTTCCACTTATGAAAAGTGTTCAGGGAAATTGCCGTGTATAGCACTGCATCCTACGCTTGTTGCTATCCGTATAACTGTCCTGTTGATCTACTGTAAAATTTGTCTTTCATGAAGCATTTGTTGTGCATACTGGCTGGTACATCCGTTACTTTTACTTAAATCACTGACATAGAGTCTCTGGAGTGATCGCCCTTTGCATTTGGGACATGATTCTATAGCAAATATAACTTGCTTCAGTATGCATGACCAATCCTAAACCCTTTCAGGACAAACAGGACGCATTCGTCCAGAAAGAACTTTTATTATACTTTCGCGATAAAAACAGTACTTGGGTTAATAGAATATTTCCCATGACTTCTGCGAAATTTACATAAATAGTTTTCATTTGCTGCGCATGATTTTACTACCGTAAGCTGCTTCATTGTCGTTTTTCGCAGTGTATCGTCAGCTTGTTGATGGTTAAGAAGTGCGCATGTTGTTTGTGTGGTTAATATTGTGACATTTCATTAAAATAGTGATTGATTTATAAACATAAATTATGAAACTTTTTTATTTTAAATTTATTCCGTGCACCAGTTAACACGACAGATGAGGCATATATGTCTCGGTCCTAAGCCTGTTGATATTATTTTCCTAAAAAATATTACCTTAGATTTGGCTAATGCTCTCTACTTATAGTTCATGCTTCCAAAATTATTGTAGCTCTGAAAAGGAAAACCTCTCGTTAAAATATTAATTGGTTTATAAACATAAATTATAAAACTTTTTTATTTTAAAATTATATTTAATTTTTTCCGTGCCCCAGTTAACACAACAGATGATCCATT
>BGPR01005577.1:72174-91796 GCA_013235015.1 Araneus ventricosus | reverse complement strand
TTCTTCTTATTAAATAACAATCGTATTTTAGTGAAAGAAAATTTAATCATTCCCATAAACAAAGCTTTCAAAAAGCTCTTATGAATATTAATTAAGACGAAGATTACGTGGTTTTCAAATAGCAAATAATATCTAGAAGTTATAATTTATATATTCAATTAGGTAAACTAGACTAACTTTACAAAATTTGGAAGTTGCTTTACGGTAAAATATACCATGCTTCTTGATGAAACAAACCACGTTTTCTTCGCTGCCTCTCCTTTCTAATCTGTCCACCATACTCCTGTTAGACTATGCTTTTCTAGTTCCAAATCTCATGAGTGGCACAAATCTGTACGGGTATCTTTGAAGTGCTGGTAATTGAAACTTAACTCTGCTTTTCATGGTGTCTAGGAATAATAAAACAAAGGAAAATTGTTTTTAAAATCTAATTACAATAATGAAAAAAATCACATGTAGTGTACCAAGATCAATTTATTTAAAGTAATCAAATTCAAAGTTAAATTTTAATGTGAAAATTGATGTACACATAATTCAAATTCTTTGTTGGGAGTTTATATCGTGTGCAGTCTCTACGAAGGGAAAGAGTGATGACTAACGAATCGAAATCAGTAAACCATGCTGGATCCAACATTCCATACCTCAGTAGATAACTTTGAAGAACCATCCTACTATACAAATACTTAAAATAAAAGTATTAGAATCTGAAATAGTCGTAGGACATCGGAGATGAAGATATCCTATGACTGAATACATGTCTATTCTTGCAATTTTACCAAGTAAATCTGTAAGATTTTCGCCAAAACTCTTGACAGATGAACACGAAATAGAGCTGTAAGAATTTTACCAAAACTGTTGAACTATAAACATGTCCAACCACCCTGCAATATAATAGCAACAAGATGACATCGCCTCCCCCAGTTGAGCCAAGACACTATGATATAGTGTACTCCGAAACTAAAACCTGCACGAAATTTGTAAAATTAATTCAGGCCTCAAATTCCGTTCTGTTTCCAGCACAGTATTTTTATATTGTCATTCTAATCCTTTGATACTACGAAAGCTAAGCTAGGAATCTTACCGCAGATGTTCGCAGATGCTGTGGCTCATTGATAGAAGCTAAGAATCTTCAAGAATGTCCAAACGTCCCTTCTAGTCATCCCTGTAACCACTGTACATATCCAATATTTATATTTGTTATTAACCTTTTGAGGACGATCGCACGGTAAACATGCGGTTCGATCTGGCCGATGTTTCTCATAGTGCATTGCTGCTCAGGTCCAGCGGATTTTTTTTCCATTTAAGCCTAATTGCACTAAAGCTGGCACTACCGACATGACAGTCGGTAGCTGGAAGTCATAAGAGCCGGTATTTATTTGGGACAGTAGGGAGAGAATGTACACGCAGTCGTCCTGAAAGGGTTAATAAATCACTTGTTGCACATTTCTTGATGTTCATTTCTAGTGTTATGTGCAGGAGAACACGTAGCAGTGAAATTTCCGACCCTCTTTGTTACATGATCCGTAATACTCTATCAGCAGCCCACTTCTCTTAGAAGTTTGTACACGGAGTAATGAAACACCCAGTTGAAATATGATGCTATGAATACTGATAGAAACAATAATATTAACAGGACGCAGAGAATGTGCGAGAGCAGAAATTGTCATGAAAATAAATTTGACTTCTTAAATAAACTACCTAACAGTGAATCGAGTTCAATAATTTCCATAAAATTAATTTTCATAGTTTTCCATTTCTCCTTTGTACTTATTTTTTAAAAATATTCTTTATTGGTTACGAAAAATTGAGTATTTTCTGCATGTTTGAAATTTCAAAAAATTGAGATTGATAGTGTTGTTTATTAAGCGACGATATGAATATTTCCTCCACAAAAATCATCGAAAAAACATGTGACTCTTAAAGAAATATATTATATTTTTTAAGTAAACGGAATGGGTATTGGAAGTGTATGTAATTTTAGAAACCTTTTATATATTTTTGCAGAAATGCTAGTGCCACCGAGATTTATCTTTAACAATCAGCATGGCTATTCGAAAAAATAAATCAGAGAAGTACCTCCGTTTTTATTAAATTCAACAAATCCAGTGTGGTAGGTTGTATTATAATACTAAAGAAGAATTTTCGTTACTTCAAAGTGTGACATTTACTGATTTCAGAAGTGCTTTTCTAAAAAGCACTGAAGCTGAAGCTATGAAGGATGGAGATAAGTATTTATAGATGGGCGAAGGATTCTCAAAATTATCACATAGTTTTACTATTCATACTACCTATTACTTAATGAAAAAATTATTTGGTTAGTTGCATGGTTTAAACTGCTACTTTTCTCAGAAAATTTGATCAGTTTTTAAGTATGGTAGAATTTTTGGGCTTCTGCATGTGACGCCAGATTTTTGGTGAGAGCTCGATGGTTTGGGAATTCTGACAGAATTCCTCACAAGAAAACTTCAAAAATATTGTGGAATATAAATTACAGAAAAATATAAACTTCTATATTAATTAGAAAAATAAACTATATAGCGTTGCGAACCAGTAATATCGTTTCTTAGCAATGTTAGTCTTACGGTTGGAAAGAAGAATTTACAGAAGTTCTTACTAGTTATAGAGAAGGTCACGCCCACACCCCGTGACCATGGCTACCATTTTGGCTACAGAAGGAGGTCTCTCGATTATGCGAGAATTGAGGTCCTATCTCTCATACGATTCGAGATCCAATTTCTCTAGATGATTCCATGTGACGTCATGGACTGTCGCGAAGACTATAAATACTGGATTACTCGAATTCGGGAATAATCTCTTTGGCGTCTTGTTCGCTTTGCGAGTTGCTCAGCTGTTAGACGCTGAGCTCTATTGTTCGTGCTATTATTGTAATTGTTAGAGACTTGCTGTTTGCTTGTGTTGCTAACTAGTGCAAGTGCCTTGTTTCCTGTTACCTGTGCTTCTTGTTTTCCGGAATATTTGCGAATAAAACGTCGTTCTCCATTATCCAGCTTGTTGGACTATTTTCACCGTACACACACTG
Organism: Araneus ventricosus; assembly: GCA_013235015.1. NCBI lineage: Eukaryota > Metazoa > Arthropoda > Arachnida > Araneae > Araneidae > Araneus > Araneus ventricosus. The sequence continues at coordinate 88,756 of BGPR01005577.1, read as the reverse complement.
GACAATTTTCGTAACAATATCTTTACTATTTTTTTTCTTAAAATTGTTTGATGTTTGTAAACATTACTGACTTTTCTTAACCATTTATTAGTATCCAATGGATTATTTCTTGATTAAAACATCTTTTCAAAATTCAACACAATTTGCAACATAAAGTTGGTAACCAAATATCGCCTACAACGGTTTCTTATTGATTTGTAGTGGGATATGGTGGTCTCTACCGGAACTACAAATCTTCCACATTCGGTAGTTGTTTGACGAAGCTATTTGAACCAGTTATTTTTTTTCTTTTCTCTGGATATTTTTGCTGATTATCGTGTTAGGTGAATTAATAATTATGTTTCATTTCTTTTAGTATAATTGGTTAAGTTCAAGTCATAACGTTTACCATTTGAGGAAGTAATAGTGACTATAATTAGGTACATTTTAGTGCAGTTTATTTTTTTGCTTGCGATTCGATTTTGATGGGGGATGTCGCCATGTTTGTAATTTAGTTGTTCTTAATATCGCCCACTTGGGTATTCCATTATCACCCTAGACCTTCGAGGGGCACTACATTAAATAAGTTGTTTTTAAAAATATATGGTCGATGTCCTATCACCTGACAATGCTCTTAAGTTCTTTTTTATTTTGATGTTTCATTTGGGGGAAAAGTGTTAAAAAATACTTTAACTATATTTCGAAAAGTTCAAAATAAGCTGTCTTGTATCACTTTCAATTTTGTGGTGTCTTAATGTTCATGTTTAATAAAGAAAGTATGATCATAACATAAGTTAAACTTATTTCAACCCATTTTAGACATAGGCCATATTAGGAACACCGTTTTTAGTAGGGAAAATGCCGGGGTCGCAAAAAATATTTTTGGAGTGTGTATTAATCCTATGTGTTAGAGTTGCAATTTGGCAAGTTTCTGGATAAAGCAGTCAGATAATAGATTGGAACAATTTTTAGACAAATTGCATCTGAATTAGTCCTCTTCACACTAATAGCTTAAGGAGGCGATATTTGGGTCCCTACCTTATTTAATTTTTAATGTTAAAATCGACGCCTTCGATGTTTTAGTATCTTGCTAATGATTTTAATTTTTCAATGTTTGTGAAAATATAAGTCATCAAAAAATTACTCTCTTTGACGGACAAATGAGTTCAAGCAAAATGCGTCGAAGAATTGCAATATCTTTTCTAGAAATTAATCATTAGCACTAAGAACAGCACAGGCTTACATATAACAGAACGTCATAGTATGAAATAATTTTGTAACCTCAAAAATTTCACTCAGTTAGCCAACACTTCAGTTCCAATGAAACTCATTGTATTCCTAAGGGACCAGGAATCCGGAGGAGCAGGAACAAACCCTTTTTTCCACACTAGTGCATTGAAAAAGCTCCGGACTTTTAGTTGGCTAACGGACTGGGATTTTTCAGGTTACAAAATTATTTAGATGAACATTTCTTGTTCGAAAGGAAAGTAAATATCTAATATTATTATATCTGATATATGATGGAATTGTTTAAGTGCGTAATCAAAACAGAATAAATGCATATTTTTCTCAAATACAAACCAAACTAACCTTACCTGAAAATCTTATTCACGTTAAAACCTTATATTACTATACAGTATTTTTATTCACTCCCCATTATAATGCAAATGGAAGTAAATTACGAGCTTGAATGAAGCCGTGCTTCTGATGGAGTATCGATTACGAAATTTATTGTCTAGATGTACGCCTTCGCTATCACTATTAATTTATTCATCTCCATTCATTAGGCCTCATCGAATATCATCATGCATATGTAGAGGATTATTTATCACCTATGCAAATGAACTATGAAGTGTTAGATATAACTTACGCCATTTCTCGCGTAAGGTGTTTGTTCTACAATATGTTAGCAGCTTAATTCACGCTTTCACGGTAATAAATTATATGTTAAATATGTATCCAGCGTCTAGAACTGTGTGTGGAAGCAGAGAAACAGCTAAGTTATTTCTTATTCAAAAGCCTTTTTTATATATATTTCTTGTCTAATTATCAGTGTTTTACTTTGTAATAAATTAGCAGCATTATCTTTAAAACTGCAATTATTTAAAACAGAATAAAAAATTATCAAGGCGTGTTATTTTTTCCCTCTCTTTCACACATTTTTATTAACAAGCTTTAAAGATTGTTTTATCTTCACAAATAAAAGATGAAATGAAAGATATTTCATTAAAAGCATTCAGCAAAATAAAATGCCTATTATTTCGATGCTCTTGGTTTTTGCTGCTTTATTTGTCTATTTCTTATTGATAGATTGCACCAAAATAAAATTTGTAAATTAAGTTTAAAATAATGTGTCTTCCAAGAAATGTCAAAGGAAGATTCGCATACTTTTTATGAAAATTTCCTATAATAAATAAAGTCCTATTTCTTCAAGACAAAAATCCGTCTTAAAGTAAGCGGTTCCCGCTTCCTTAAACGGAATATTCCGAACGGAACTTTCTTATTTTTGGAACACACTGTTCCAAAACGTTCGTCAATGTAAGAATCCGATGAAAATTGGTGTCCATGGAAAAAAGTTGTATTTTCATCTGGTTTCATATTTCTTCGGTACACTAGGCCATAAAACTGAAATACGATAGTCAGTTAGGGTGACCGGGACTCTCTCACACAAGCGAAAACCGCCAAATGGGAAGTAGGAGTGTAGGTGTTAGTCATTCTGAGAAAATAAGAGCAGGGGGACCCGTTTTGAAATTGGGTGGAATGGGTTGCCTGTAGGTGATGTGTTTCCCGTTGGCACAGTCCGACTCGTGAATGGCCCACCAAATTTTATGAGCTAAAAATTGAATCGGTGTGCTAAGAAGCCCTCCAAATAGATTGGATCAAGATTGGTTGGATCGATGATGAATGTTTAACTTCAGTGGGTATAGTAATGACGTGAGATTGAGTCACCTCCAAACGGCCGAGGTCAGTGATGACCATTAGGATTCCACCCACAGTTCTGGTGTTAACAAGAGTGTTGTTGGTAGACCTAGCTCAATTGTGATTATAATGTTATTTATTTGAAAGTATTATCGCCTTTGAAACTATTTACAAGCATTTTGATTTTTATTAACACCATTTTATAAGCATTTGAATCTTTACGTCCATCAACCACATGCTAGAATAAGGTAATTTTTTTTAAAATTTTAAAATTAAGCATAAAAATAAAAATTGCGTTCATAAATCACATTTCTGAAATTTCCTTTATCCAAGATTTAGTAAACAGGAACTCAGCTCATTAGCTTCGCACTTTTTTTTCATTTCTACTGGAATCTAAACGATTGTGCTCAATTTCCCATACACAAATTTTTGAGTACTTACTTTAATTCAGTTATATTAATGTCCCGTTATGAAGCAATATGAGTTCTATTTTAGGCCGGACCCTGTAATTTTGAACCGCGGTCAAATGCCGAGTGAAGTACTTCTGAAAGGATCGAAATGAAGCTACAATTGCTGTTTGTTCAAATCAGGAGTTGACATTTTACTCCGTTTATTATCATAACGTCTACGAATTCGTAACTACACCCTGTCCAAAAATATAAACACAAGAGTAAAATGCCATCCGCAAAATAGCTAGGTTTAAAGTGAATTTAATATCTGATATGTAGGATTATATACGATATTGGAGATATAATTTAAGGTGAATGTATCACAAATTCTAAACACGTATTAGTTATTTTAATAAATCATAAAAATGGTGTCCCATAATTATAATTAAAATGTCTTATGGATAAATTTTGAAGCTTAAACACACTTAAAAATGCTCATACTTAATATTGTTTCTATTACTTTTTGCTATTTTATATACCTAATTTTCCAATGTAATTACTCCATGGATTCTGGGGACAGTTCATACTGTGTTTTCTCAATCGCTGTTGCAAGTTGCTTCCTAGAAAAATATCGGCTTCCATTTTCATTCACTACCTTTCTCCGTATGTATAGGATCTAGATCAGGACTGAATACATAGTATTCTGGTTAAATCACAATTTTGCCGAGTTTGAAGTATGAATCAATGCCGCATCTTATTCCGAAAAAAATTGGTGGATCTCAGCAAGTCCAGTACTCAGATAGTCCTTAAAGTTAAATTATTTTACTGTAAAAGCCTAAGAACGTTTGCCATTAAATCAAAAACCTCTCAAATTCATTACTGATCCTCCACCGTGTTGCTCCCAAAAAACTTTTGGTTCGCTTTCTATATCATGCCAGTAAAATTGGTATCCATTGGGTCCATCTAAATTTCACTTTTTCTCATCGCTAAATATTGTCGAAAGCCTTATATTATTATGACACCCCATTTTTTTTGTTCAGTTCTAACATGTTCTTTTATGTTATACTTTAAAATTCAACCTCTTCAACGTTTTATTGAATATTGTTCTTTTAGAGTCTCTTATTTTTCTGTGAATCTTGCTTTTGGATAGTCCAATTTTTAATACAATTAGTCACAATGCCTTATTTTTCCTGGACGCCATACATTTCTCTTTTCTCGATCAGATATTCTTTTATTATATTAATATTTATAATATTCTATAAATACTCCCAAAAAATCCCTTTCAAATCTCAGAAATGTCTTTCGGATGTTTCCCTTTAATTATCAGGAATAGCATTATAAAAATTCTATATACGTCTCGGTTGTGATCACGGCTGTGACAGTTCTCACTAACCGCGTGTTTACATACCTGGAAGTATATTCCAGCCTTTAGCTACACACGTATCGAAGGGAAGATTAGAATAAGGAAGTAAATCAATTTAAGTGCTCTTGTTCAAGTAGCTGGGGCGTTAATATCCAGTTGATGAGGAATTATCTACGCGGATCCATGAATTGGTAGGCCTTCGATTTTCGACTCCTTCTGTTATCCCAGGAAATCGAACATCTAGGTAGAAGCGTTACCGGTCCCTAAGTGAATCCGAAGCAAGTCAGTGGCCCTGTGCCCGTCAGGAGTCGATTACGTGGAAATATCGTTGCGGCCGTCATTGTTAGAACGTTTCGAGTTAATGCAGGAGAATAAGGTTTGTTATGGTAAATGAAATGGAAGACATTATATGGGAATTCAGGAAGGATCATTTGCATAATGTCACCGTCCTTTCGGATGGTGCAAAACATGCTTACAAGAATTATTTATTGATTTATATGCTGCGATAGATTTCCCATTTACAATAATGTAGAACTACATAATTTATATTGACATTTCATTCTGATTCTCAAAGGATAATAATTAAATAAAATTTATTTAGTGCATAGGTTGCTTCTTATGTTCTTGCATTTCATATGAAATTACTGTGGGATATTGAAATATTTGCTTGTATTAATATTGAATTATTTTTTCAGATTTGCCTTATAGATATTTTTAAAGCATTTAATTCTTAAGACTCGAAAGCTCTGATTTTTTTCAAGTGTGAACAACTTCTTAATTTATTAATTAATCATATTATAATTTTGAAAATCTCGTGAAAACAAACATTTTCCCTTTGACTATTCTGCTTCGCCTTATTTGAAAGGTTTAATAGTTTTTTAGACGGTTTATAAACTTATACTACTATCTATCGTATTTAAAAATATCTTTTAAATATCATTAACTCTTATCATGGTCCTTTCTTCGAAATATTTATTTTTAAAAATAATAATTATGAAACTATGTAATGATTGCACATCGATGCACATAAACATGGTATTTTCTAAGCGCATTCGGTATAGATAAAATATTTTTAGTTAATAGAAATTTTTTTTATCATTTCACAATTTGCAGTCTGGTGGCAAGCGGCTACTTTTCTGGTGGTGGGCAAGGGTAAACTAATCCGGATGGACTCAGATATCTTTTATGTTCTCGTTGGATTAACTGACTGTATGGGAGATTGTGTCACACGGTTGTTCTAGCACTCCATAATTTTGCTATTAATTTTATCGCTTTAATCATTTCTAAAACAGAAACCGTTAATTTGCTTAAAGTTAGCTCTGTGCCGTTTTGAAAGGCTTAGAGTTAGCTCAAAGCTATGTAGCTTCATCTCACAACAATATTCTTTAGATCCTTTATTCCTCTCTTCAAAAGTAAAATATAAAATTCTGAGTAAAGAAACCAAGTGTTAAAAGAAATATATTAAATTATCAAAATATGAAAATCTATACGCATGTGAATCGTAATGTAAAAATTAAAACTACAAGAAAAATACTAGTCATCAGATATTGCTAAACAACAACTTTTAGAAACGTCTTACATTTCAGTGCAGAATATTCTATCCAAGAATCCTGTCCCATGAAAATTTCAAAATTCCAGATTGTTATATTTAATAACTTTGGATTTCTGTTTTTGAAATACTAAAAGTTACGAATTTCGATCATGAAACAACATTCGTGTTCTGAAAAAGTAGCCGATTAGTGACAACTAATTTTAAGTAATTTTTCCCTTGTTAGATTAAAAAATAAAATAATAAATCACGTTTAAATAATTCTTCTTTTAAAAGTAATCAAAAATGTTCTGTACTTTTACTTTAACATTTTTAAATAACAGATAAGCAATAATTCCAATGCTTAACGACGTTTCTGTGAACAATTTTTGCAAATAATTGCACTATTTTTCTATAATATAAACAGTAACTATTCAAAATCATTTTATTTTTATATCAAATATAATTAAAAGCTATGCTGTAGCTATTTTCTCACATTTAGTTAATTGCATATACCTTCTGAAATATTTCAAAAATAGGAATTCAGTAGACTTCCAGTAATCCAGCCGTGTATCGGTCCGGCCTTCTTATAGTCCGGGGTTTTCAGTAGGGAAAGTAGATACAGCTAAAGGGAAAACAAGACATTGCATGTGGATGTCAGTGACCTTAGAGTGATCTAAGACATTAGGCTACTTCTTGTGTTTTTAATTATATTTTGTAATACTTATTTTGCATAACATGATATTCTGTATTCTTTTGTAAATTTTGGGAAAATTTTGTTTGTTTATAAAAACTTTATTATTTATTGACATATTTACTGTGATTTTTAAGGGACCTCACTAATCAGGCACTCTTATTAATCAGGTATTTCTCTAGTCTAATATCTGCCTGATTACTTCTTATTGTATTTTGTAAATATTTAGTGTAGAATCTAGCGCTGTAAAATTCTGTAGAAATTTTAATTATTTAAGAAATTGAACCTAATTAAATCATCCTTGTATAAGATGTGATAGTAAGAATTAAAATTATCCTTGTATGTGATGTGATAGTAAGAATTCAAGTTTTTTTTAAAATGCTTCTTCTCGTGCAATTTTTAAAATTTTTTCTCCAAATTTTTTTGAAATGGACCTCTCAATGTACTTAACAGAAATAGGGATCGGAATTTTGATATCTACATTAGTTTCGGAGAAAAAAATTTTGTTCAAAATGTTGTGAAAATTTTTGGAAAATATCAGATTTTTTCACTTTGTACATTTAAAAAAAATTTTCTAGCATTTGTGAGTGAACCGAAAAAAATTCAAGTAATTAGAATAAAAGAGATCGACTTTGTGTAGCAGACACAATTTTGGAGAAAAGCAAACTGAGAAAAACAGTTTTAAAGTTTTAAAAACAATAAAATTGTAATAAAAACAACTTATATGAAACAAGTTTTTTTCAGAGCAATAACCTGACATTTGCGAGCCCTAAGTTATCAGTTTTATTAATATTTATTATTACTATAACTATTAATTAGCATTATCATTTATAGGGATAATTAGAAATTTTTTTTAAAAATGCGAAAAATTTCACTTTTTTCAAATTTTTTTTATTCAAAATATTTAATAAATGATCTGCAGTACTATTTATCAAATATCCATTATAACAGAGAAAATATTTAAAATCATTTTATTGAAATTTTATTGACAATGAGAAATTCAAACAAAATGAGAAGAGAAAGCAGTGATGATGATGATATGCTTAATAAATAATAAAGAAGCGAAAACAGTAAAACAGTAAACAAACAAAGATTAAACCGCTACTGTTTGAAAAAACTATCTTGCTTTGCTTTTATGGAAAAAATTAGGTGGTTTTGCAACTTGCACATGAAATATGCATGATTTAAACATTGGAAGTGGGCATGGCACGTGATGAAATGTTAGACAAAATAACTTCATATCTCACTAAAAATCTGTCTGATTGTTTTGAAACTTTCAGATTATTAAGTCAAAGGTTCAAGGATCATTTTCCACCCAAAATTTGAAAATCTTTATTTTCATGGATTTTCCGGAATTCTTAGGGTGCCAAATCCCCTTCCGAAAAAATAGTTATCCGAAACGGTTTCCCTCTTTTGTGCAGTTAAACGGGGTTATACTGTATTTTGGAATTACGCCCTACATTCTCTAGCTGCTTCATCTGCAATCCTCATTTCGATTCGGAAACTAAACTCGGTGGTCCGCTGACTATGGAAGGGAGAATAAATCCCTAGAATTTTATCGCACTCCATATTTCTCAGCTACTTCCGATTCACAGTTCGGAACCTTTAACCTTAAAGTTGATCCTCCGGAGAACCGATGGTTTCTCTGACAAACAATCATCGTTATCAGTCTCTCCGTTCGGAATCCTCAGCGGTTATTATCAACTGTGAAAAGGAAGGGAGGACATTTGGTGATTGGTTGCCGAAAGTGACACAGTGCAGTCTTAAATCATTGGGTACAGTTTCTCCCTGTTACATGATCAGATATTTGATACCAAATAATCAAACATGTCTTACGTGTTAGAGGTAATTGATCATAAAATTCGATTGTGGGATGGGTTTTCTTTGTGAAATTATGATTCGTGGAAATGAGGTATTAAATTTACATTATTGTCCGCTGTTCAAAATCAAACAATGGTAGTTATGCGGTTGCATTCGAATTACTGGTATGCGTAATTAATTAGTCGTTTTCGATTCATTGTAAATTGAAATGTCTGTGAAAAGACAGGGTGTTCAGAATGAATGAGACTTCCGAAAGGAAGATTAACTATGCATCTTTCTCTGTTCTCTGTTAGGAAATTTATGCAATCAAAGTTTGTATGGGGCTAGCGATGAACGTTTGATAATTGGGTACGTCATTAATAATGCTATTTAGATGATTTCTAGTGTAGTGATAGTCTAAAGAAAAGGACAATTTGAATGAAATTTAGCCAATCTCAAAATTCAATGTGATGTAAAAAATTATGATATGATTAGAAGACCTGTGATAACTTTTTACATCTATATTAGTTTAAAGAACACTCGTGTCCAAAATTTAAGCGTCATTCCAAGTTGCGAAAACTATGGAGTTAATATTGGTACAATTTTTCACAATCATTAGTGTAGGGACGTTAGGGTGTATAAAAAAATATTTTTTTAAAAAATCATTGCTCACCAGGGTTTTTCCATTCCATTTAGTCCTTATAGAGAATATGATGTTCGAGCCCTCTATGTCAACCCTTTAGAAGGCCGTGGGAAGTATACTCCCACCAAATTCATCAATTTTTAAGTGCAATTTTTGAGGTTGGCGTAAGTTTTCGGCAAATTTGTTTGATAAAATAAAAACCTAGATGCTCCTGTTTCTTATCTCAAACCAAACTGAAGTGTCTTGACCTGATGATCAATTATATTTTAATTAAATTTTATATAAAAAAAACCAATCAACATATTATATAAAATTTCTAAAAAGAAAAGCAAAAAAAATTACTTTTAAGAGCTTTCTTCAAATTTTAGGGCTTTACAGGCAAACCCTCCTATTACCTTAGAGGGCTCGAACATCATATATTCTCTATTAGAATCAAAAGAAATGGGAAAAATCCTTGGGGAGCAATGTTTTTTTCCTTAAGGTCTTTTTTTAGGCAACCTAATGGGACGTACAGTCGTGGTAGCTCTCACATTTCGGAGTAAATATTCGGCCACGAGGGTATTTAGGGAACCGACAAGAAAGCAATGAGGATGAAAATGATTTGAAATTACCCTATTTTACAGAAAGCTGATAATGATTTGCAATTTCCATCAATGGTTTTGTTTTCGGTATACGTATATTCGGGAAGATACAAAGTTTTTCTTGAAAAATCGTTTTTTTCGTTATAATATGCAGAGTTTTTAACTAAATTTTACGGAACTTACAAAATACCGGACAGTATGTCAATGAAGTGGTATATTAAATTTTGATGCAAATACTTTGAATCCTCATTTAAACATGTGTATTTGTTGTAAATAATTTTTTACTGCGCATGTGCAAAACATAGTATAATTTTTCTTTCATAATTTCGTAGTCACACATATATAGGACAGTTTGTTTAAAAATTCAAGTTGAGTACGGTTAAGATTCAGAAGAATATGGGCATTGCGACGAGCTGAATGTCAGTTGCACTCTAAGAGAAGGTAAAGGACGATGGTTCTTTTACAACTTCATATGTTTAAAACTTGAATTTTCCCGAGGGCATTTAGACTGTTTCGAACATTTATACAATTTAATATAACTATAGGTTGAGTTTCACTAAAAAAGTAAAAGAATATAGAACTGAATACATTCCAGAATAGAAAAAAAATTATACACAGTGAATAAAAAGTTAGCATTCGTTAGATAATCTTATAAAAAATCTTTTAGCAATGAACTGAAGAGTTTATTACCAAAAGTATATATATCCTATATACATAGTCAGCTTTCAGGAAAGAATAAATCATATGATTTTGCAAAAAAAAAAATCAAGATTTTTAGGTAGTTTTAAATTTGAGAAAAACAAGTTTCAGGACAAGTTTTGATTGGGTACTTTGATTAGACAATTGTAAAAGAAACCCCGCCAATTGTAATAAAAAAAAACGTTTTTAAGAAGAAAGATGTTATGTTCACTTTCGATAAAAAAAATCTCAATTCTCATTAAAAAGCAAATGTAAAGTCTCATGAAGATAATTTTAAAAACAGGAAAACGTAAAGCCTTTGCAAAAATATTGCAGGAGTCCTTGAACATTACAAAAGGTTTACTCTTTTTCTGAGTCTATAAATCGACGATCAAAATTCGTATCTGCAGCGGATAATCATAAAGGTTGCAATTTTCAATCTGATAATAAGTGCAATGGGAGATATAAATCTCGCGGCACCTGGAAGAACGGAATCAGTAAGATTATGTTTAAGGTGGAATGTTTCCGGCAAATATTTTGTCATCTAAAGTAGGGGCACAGGAATCTGAAAAAACCATTCACACGTCAATAAACGGAATGCAAAAAAGTAATATAACCAACAATTGTGCTAGGTGAAGGGAGCGGAATATTTGTTGTTGTTTACGATTGCAGAGGAAATTTCATTTTTGTTTTTCCTCATAACATATGCGAATTGCATCATGATGGAAGTTGGAAGAGTTTTATTACATTCATCGCTATAGGCGAATTAGACGCAAGTTCCAAGAAGGACAAAAAGTAACCGTGCTCGCTCTAGACAATTTATGAAAATAGAGAAAGAGGTGAACGTATTCAGCGGACATCTATTAATATGTTTAACTAAAAATTTTGTTATGCAAGTTAAATTCTAGTGCGCAGTGAAGATTCCAGAAGGACGAGATATCTCGCCCGTAACGATGAATGTGTTAAGAATGCTTTAAATCCATTCATCAGTATTAGATGAGTGTTTAAAATTTAGAAAATGCCTCCGAAGTTATTTTTAACATCTTAGGGTGCAACTTATTTAAAATTCCATATAGATGTCTTATATACATTTGATATGATAATAATAATAACCCATGATTTATGATAATTATTTTAGAAGTTTAAGATCCTGTTGTAATTTACGACACCTTCTTTTGAAAACGGCGTGATTTTATTACACATTGGAAACGACTGACCGAAAATGTACTCAGAATGATACAGTTTACAATTCCGTCTTTAATTGAGTACATAATTTATATAAATTTCTTTTCCACACATTTTATTTTCCAAGATTTAATATATCTTAAATTCTGCAAGTTTAAACTATACTAACCGCTCTCGCGGTCCTCCGGGCGGGATCGCGGCCAGCACCCACTTTGCTCAGCACTGCCCTTGCCACTTCGATGCTTCGAGGCAAATCGGTCTGATGTTTGGGGATGGGGATTCGAAATCGAACATTCTCCAACATTCATTCTCTATATGGTTTTTCGATTTAGTTCTAAAATGGGGGGGGGGGGCGGGCGACCAAGGAGATAAACGGTGACCTAGCTGATCATAAAAATCAGGACTGTAGTATTTTTTTCCAGAATAATAATTGCCTCACTGGACCTAAATAGAGAGGAACATCAAATGGTAAAATAATAGATGTGTAAAAGTTTATTATTAATGAATTATTTTTTATCTTTTTTGTTGTGGACAGCAACAGCTTAATAGCTACTGTTTGCCGGCACTTTTTCTCCATTCTTTAGAAAATGTTTTACTACAAATGCGAATTGCAAACTTTCTCTTTAGTTATTACTTTCGATAAACATTATCGTTAAAAGCTGAAAGGCAAGGGACATTAGTGATAAATTATACTGCTCACGATGTTGTAACAGTATTGCTTTATTGAATCTTTGATTAGCCTATTTCATACAAACACTATGGATTTAGACTAGTCACTGTTCTTATGATATTTTGTGAAAGAATATAAAATTTTATAATGCAGCGAGACTATTTATTCAGTAGATCTTCGCTGAACAAGCAACACCGCCTATCTAAATTTCTTCAAATTTCAAAGAGGAATAAAATATTCAAATTTTTGCAACCGATAAATCAATATTTATGAATTTTTTTAACTTTTGATATAAACAAGAGACCGTATATTCCTACTAGATATCAAAAAAATTCAGAAATATTCGTTATTAGTTGCGAAAAACTGAGTATTTTCTTCCTCTTTGAAATTTCAAAAAATTGAGATAGGTGGCGTTGCTCGTAAAGCGACGAGATGTGAGTTGATTTATTATTAAATATTTTTTATTAAAATGAACAATTATAAAAGCAATGTTCTTCCACTGACTGAAAGAAATTTGGTTTACCTAAATGTATTTTATTATTATATTTGCACCGCATTTTTAAGAGTAAACAATCAAGTTCCTTGAAGATTAAAAAAATCTCTTTAGGATGAAATAATAAATAAAGAAAAATGTTATTGCAATCGAAAAAAAATATATTACACGCAATAATATCAAGAGCATTAGGTTATAAATTTATTTTAAAACCAATCACTTAATACTGAAAGTAATTTATTAAATACGATTTTCCTTTTTGACTTTTTACGTTTTTGTTCCTTCTTCTAAAATGGTACAGATGCTGTATTTCAAAGCCATAAATATTCTAATAGTGCCCTGGACTATTTGGTTTTGTTCAGAGTTGATTAACTCCCTGTTTTTTATACCCATGAAACTAATATTTTTTGTTAGCATCTCACCTGTGCGCTCTTCGAACGACTTCAAAAGAGGCGAAAGCACATACCTGCTTCATGCAAGAAATCTTTATTTTAGTAGAATGCTCTCCAAATTCACCCATGTGTCTTATAGGTCAACGGGCAGCTAACTGCCTCTAAAATAGTACGAAACGGCACGAAAATAAGGATGTCATGCGATGGAATGGCCTATCATTTCACCAAATCTTAATCTAGTTGAACCAATATAACAAATTTCTGGAAACTCAGAGGCATAATCTATCATGGATTAGGTTTAGTTTAGTTATATTAAAGTCCCGTTTTCGAACAACACGAGGGCAATTTTGGGACAGATTTCGGAATTTTGAACCAAGGTCACATGGAGTAGGATATGCGAAAAAAGACCCGATTAAAGGACGACGAAACAATGACGATTTATTGTAAAACAAATAATCCCTTCCAGCATTTTCCATCTTAATCTCAATCTGAAAGAAAGAAAGAGAAAGCATTTTAATTGAAGATACAGCAGTTTAAAAGAAAACATCTTCTTTAAGTGGATACTTTCGTTGTTATGCCTCTTTCCGTGGCATTTAGCTTGTAATCAAGATTTTAAATTTTGCGACACTCTAAGACAATACGAAACGGCAAGAAAATAAGGATGTCATGCTAAGTGGCTGTCCTATCACTTCAACAACTCTAAATCCAATTGGACCAATAATACAAAATACTGTAAACGTAGAGGCGTAGCCTATCATGGATTAGGACATACGAAAAAATACGTGGAAGCAAACAATAAGGTGTTATTATAATATAAAATCACTTTCGGCACTTTCTATCCTAATCTAAATGTGAAAATTCAGGTTCAAAGCCATGAAATTGTTTTCAATGTTAATACAGCCAAATAAAAGAAAACATCTCCAATATATGCATGCTTTCGATGTTATACTTCTGGTAATGGCATTTAGCTTGGAGTCTAGATGAACTTTCGATGTTTTTGTAAAGCCGAAGTTCGGCCCTCACGATATTTAAACTTTAAGTGCCACGATTTCCCAAATCTTTATTTATGCTCTTAGCATTTAATACTGATTGTCAATTTCAATCCATCGTTTTCATTGAAATACCAGTCTGATATTTCTGTATTCAGGCTATTCGTTTAATATAAAAATTTAAATCTTATTTTATTTTATACGTCTTAGCACGCTTGTAGCTGAAGAACTTCGAAAGAGATCGAATCTTTTAACATTCTTGACTTTGCTTTTTCTTTTATACCAAATAACTGTCTTCCAAATATTGATTTTTAAAGATTCTAAATATAATTTAAAAATTGAATTTTAGCTTTCACTGAAAAATAAATTTATCTTTACATTTTGATTTTTATTGGAAACAACTTACGAAATAAAAGAAATTAATTCGTGTTATCATAAAATTAGCCGAAACAATTTATACGAATATTAGTGACATTCTCCTAGCTAATTTTTAATTTATCTCCATTTTATGGGCCAAACTAATTGAAAATAAGTCATTTCACTACAAAGTAAAGATAGAGCGGAGTTAAAACCACATTAAGCCACTATATTGAGCTCTAATCTTTGAAAATAATTTTTTTCTGATTGTGATTAGATTTAAAAAGAGTTGCAAATTCATTGAACGATAATTTTCTTGGTTATAACCACGTTTCCATGGGAAAAAGTCTTTCTGAAATGCTGAACAACCAGCATCGGTTTGAGAAGAGAACATATCTTTTAATAATTTTAATCAAAGGATAACACAATTTTCAACAATGGAAAGTTTTATATCATTGTTTAACAAGAAAAACCACCTACCTCAATTCCAAAATTACAAGAAGTCTCCAAAATTACAGGGAGATCAAAATTCTAAAAGAGGAAGAAAAAAACTGAATTCTCCAAACCAATAACGAATATTTCTGACTAGGAGGAAACACCCCCTACTCGCTCCGCTCGTCAAGCCCCAAGAATCACGTTGTGATACTTTTGGGATCACTAAACGATCCCAGCTCGAATCGCTCGCTCGCCATACAGTTATGAGTGTCTGCTAGTAATAGGAAATAATAAATACATTAATTACTAAAAGTTAATTTAAATTATTTGAAATAGCATAAATTTCTAGTATTTTTTCGTAAATTACTAAAAAAATAAATCATCAATTTCTAAAATTAAAATTTTCTGGTAGCAGATAGATATACATGCATATAAATGCTAGAAAGAAATTTGAATGCTAAAAATGCATAATTATAAAAGGTTTACAAATAAAAAATATTTACAGCAATCAGAAATCATGCATCTAAAACTTCTTGGTACACATAATTGAATATTTCTTCAACAGCTTCATTAGCCCTAACTTCATTCCAGCAAACGTCTAAATATGCACTCTTCTGAATGAATTATTGCTCAGAAAAGCTTCACCACATGTATACACAATCATTTCAATAATTATTTAGCCAAGAAAATTATAACTTTTCCCTCTGGGTTGTTATGTATGTGCTGAAACCTCAGAACATTTGAGTTACAAAAGATTATTTAACCCATTTCACGAACTTTTAGCTTAAAAAGGACAGTTAGGTGACAAATGGCTTTAAACATGTTCAGATTCACTATTAAAAATTATACCCTATAATAATTTTCTTCCACCTTTATAAAATTAACAAAATAACCTTTTTTAAAAATTTTAAAAAATTCTAAAATTCTTTCTTTTTACACCAAAATTTTAAACATGCTTTTCCTGAAATAATGCTGAGAGAAATTTCGTCACATGTATAGAAGAAGAGAGTCCTGTCATAGTCTCACATGTTCCTATAACTCGTCAACTTCGCTCCGTAAACAAAAACGCTCGATTTTATTTTGTTCATTCCGATTGGATCGTCGTGGGAAAGATTCCTCAACAGTTCTATTAGGCCTATCTTCTCGTTTTCAACGATTTCGATTTATAATCAAAACTGCTCAACTTATATTCATTTTGAAAAATTCTGTTGTCCCAGATGAAATCACACTAAATTCGCCGATCAAACTTGCGAGCTGTTGCCAAACGGTGATAAAGAAATTCGACCCTTTTTTGACGCCACATAAGATAATTATTTATGTAGATTTTTTGCCCATCTCGCATGAACAAGCGGCTACGCACGGTTTCTAGAAAGAATCATAACTCTTAATCTTTGGTTAGGGGGGGCGAACTTACAGAGTACGGCAGTGAGTTATTTCTTGCTGTGAATTTTCGACTTAAACTAATAGGAACATCTCTCGGGTACAAA
>BGPR01005577.1:45458-72164 GCA_013235015.1 Araneus ventricosus | reverse complement strand
GTCAGCGAACTCACTACACCGGAAACTTGTGAACTGCATTCCTCTCTTTAAACTAATAGGAACATCTCTCGGGTACAAAGCGTTTAGCCGATACATTTAGTCTGAATTCTGACTTCCAATCTAGGGACTTTTTTTGCGAGCTTACTCCACTTCAGCGAACTCACTACACAGGAAACTTGTGAGCTGCAATCCGAATCGAAGACAAACACACAACGGACACACGCAGAAAGACTGTTAAGTTAGCTAGAGTGAGAGGAGTTTTGGACTTTTTCAATGAAAACTGCCGAAATTTTTATACATCTCTCGATCGACAAAAAATTGGAGCCCTTTCGTGATACATTTATTCGACATATGCCGAATAAATTTTCTGCTTTTTCTATTTTCAAAGTGCTTTTTCTCAGTTTCTCTCTATTAAGGTTCGTGAAAAAAGGTTAAAGGGATAAAATCAAACTGTGTCACTCCTTTCAGGTGAAGAAATTTCATTACAAAACTTTTCCATGCTCTAAGAAAAAGTAATCAAAAACGAGCAGTTTCACAGTATTCATGTTTATTTAAAAGACATATCGTACGAAAAAACATTAATTGGGCACACAATTTTCTTTGTCTTCCGTAGCTTTAAACTACTACTCAGAAGCATTTCTGTACTCATTTCCTGAAAGCAACTGAGAGATAAAGGTTTCTTTTTAATAATACGTATCAGATTTAATAACCCCAAGGAAACAAAATATTTCGACTAAATTAAAACTGTATAAGAAATATTTTTTTTTACTTTATATCAGCCTTTGCAGCTAGCATTCGACTGAAAAAATGTATAGATTTTAATCTTCTCTTAAAGAAAAAATTCTAATAAAAGTGAAAACTGGCTTTAAATACATCCTTTTCTATCTTCCGGTAAAAATACATAATTCAGCTTATATGGAAGCGACTAAAAAGTTGGAAGAATAGAAAAAAGAACAGAAAGAAGTATTAATCAAAACATAATGAAAGATTTTGAAAAAAATCGGCGGCGAAGATCAAAAGAGGGTTATTGTTGCAGTTGTAAACGAGTATCGCTGTCAAAAAAAAAAATTTAATTAAGATCTGAAGTTAAGAAAGTGTTAAATAAAGCCGTGGCTTGCGGTTATAATAAAAAGAAGGATAATTCCTCCATTCCACTTGCGTGGTAAATTTCATAATAAGTTGCGTAATGAGTTTTCTTATTAATTTTAAAAAATACTATTTATAATCATAACAAATGATTTATTAATCTTCTGAGTGAAATAATCATTAACGGAAAATTAAAAACATCTCATAAGTAAAAGCAAATATTGTTGTTGGAAGAGGCCACCATGTCGGTTATATTTATTGACATTTATTGCTCATTTCTTACACTTCCCCCCTCAAGCTAAGTTGTAAAAAATGATTATTCTATGCATCGGTTTCATTTTTTAATTATTTCGAAGCTTTTAGTTTATATGCTTGCTTAGAGAAATGTTAAAAATTTTAAAGTTATACACCATTTTTTTTATTTTTCGTATGAGAAGTATACATTTATCAAAATCCTTTACCGACGCAATTAATTTTTCAATTTCTAAGATTACTTTGTCTTCTTTTTTCAAAATGCAATGATGTTCTGGTCATATACAGTACTCTGCAATGAACCGTATATGACAGAAATTCTAGCGTTGGACAAATTGGTGGGCACAATTACGGTGAAGAGTTTGTGCAAAAGCGGACCCTACAATCCGTGAGCCCAAGGGTTTTCTGTACTGTGAACCAGTTGTCTGTTTTGTTTATTTGCATTAAGTAGGAATTCCACCATAACTATCAACTTCCAGTGGCCATGCTAAGTCAATGGAAATCTTCAAAATTTCAACTCTGTTTGAAAATATTAATGAATGTTTAAAGTAGAGTTTTCTAATGTTATAGCTTAAGGATACTTTGAAAATATTAAATTTCATGTTCCTACCGATGTAGCTATCAATTTTCACTTAAAGTAAGAGCCTCATTTTGTAAAAAGCCTACCATAATTGTTTAACTTTCTTCTATGGCAACTTCTACGGCTTGTTTGGCGGTTAAAGCTTGAAACATTCTATTTAGATAATCGCCGGTGCATAATTTTTAAACAAATGATTTAGCTAATTACAATCGTTCCACTTGGAATTTAACCGCTTTAATAGCTTTTTTGCATCCGATTTAAATAAAAAGGATTACAAGAAATCAAATAACATAGAATTCAGTGATTTGTGTTTTAAAGAATGGACTTGTTCAAACTTGGCGCTTGATACAGTATCCAAATGGATTTGGCGATTGCTTCAATCGGAGGGTTACCGAAAAACGTTCTGTTAATCCAAAATGAATAAACCAGGAAACTCGTCCATACGAGAGATGATTGATGTTTTCTCCAATGTTTGCTGATCAAAAGATGTCAAATTTGCTGGCTAGAAGAGAAGATTTTTTGTAATTTGTTCCGAACACATGCTCATTAAATTGTCCTGTTTTTTTATTTCTTCTTTCTTTTTTCTTTCTTCTTCATATTCTATTTTCATTATTTATGAATACAGCAACTGCCGCCCCTGACCCATCAGTCATGGTTATGAAATATATGGTTATATGTTCTTCTCTGGATGTGTGCAATCTTCTCTTATAAATCATGGCAAGAGTTTTAGAACACACTGTATTGTGAATTTTCCAAGTTTTTGAAAATAATTTTTTGTTGAAGATAAAGCGTTCATTTATTTTTTAAGCTTCTGTATTGAAAAAGATTTTTTAAATAGTTATAATTTGCAAATTTTTTAGAAGAAGTGAATATATGAAATTGAGGAGCTAATGTTCTTCTGCAGTTGCAACGCCACGATCACTACACGGAAATACACTGATGTAGCAATAAACAAATTATTACTAAGCGGTATCAACGAATGGTCCCAGGTATAATCGATTCTAAATTTCAAAATAAAAGTCATTATATTTATCGGAATAAAAATTTAGCTTAAATTAAGAAATTAAGACGTATAATTTTTTTTTTTATAAATAGAAAGAAGCACAAAGATATTTAATAATTGTTTTAAATCTCTTAACTATAATTTCATAGTAATTTTAAAAATTAAAAAATCAACTTAATAATTTTCTTTGCAGATAATAGATCTTAACCCTTATAGGCTCAGTGTTGCCTTTAAGCAACATACCCAGTTTTGACTTATAAAATCTTGAGAAAAAGACGGAAGCTCTAATGTTTGTCGTTGCCAATAGATACATACTGAAATTTTTATTAACTCAATTTACAACATATATATGGCAGCCTGAGTGCTGATAAAAGACTAAAAATAAATCGATGTTTTCCACTTTCCAGTTCCAGTGTTGATAACAAACTATTTTTTAGTCATAAACTTTACTTAAAACAAAATAGGATTTTTTAATGTATTTTCCCAATGTTTTATTCAAGAAATGATAGTCAAAAAACTTTTTAAAATCAATTTTTTAAAAGCCTTCTTTTAAGGGTTAACTCTCCGTTGGGCTGACAGGCACAGGTAAGCAATATCGTAATTAATAATTTTTATACCCATTAATTTTAATTTTAGCATTCGTAAATTAATCACTGAGCTTCTTGGCTAGGCTAAACTGAAAAAAGTGTGAATGTGGTTAAAAAAAATTTCATCTTAATGCGAAGACACGAGAACTTCTTCACACTCGAAACTTAGGGCACCAAAGTCTTCCCAGCACTTAAGCCAAATATTCTCGTATATTGTTTCTTTCATTTAACCGAAGCACATTTTGGGGGCAACTATTTTTAAACCAATAAATTTTACATTATAAAGTCATGAAACTAGTAAAATAATCGTCTGTGATGAAAAAAAATCGGATATTACGAACAATCATATGTGTGCCGACTTCGGGCACAATGTGCCTTTGCGGCCGTTCCGACGATATCTGCATTCGACGCAGTGTTAAAGTCAGTTAAATTGATGGTGGGAGCGTCCAAACATCATGTAAGGAAAGGAGACTATAGCATATGAGGCGGTCAACGTTACCGATGTAGCGGCTAAAGATATAAGTTCGTGTAGGGCATGATAAATCACAACTAGAGTGATGGATGTGGCTCAATACCCTAGCTTTATCAACACTGTACTTCGCATTATCATTGCACATATAATCTCCTACCTCAGAAGGGTTACTTCATGGTGACACAGTGGAGACAACACGGAATAAAAACACGAGTTTAGAGCAATACCATATCTAGTAGAACAACAATTAACTTAAAACGTAAATTAAACTACCACATCATATGACCACGCGGGAGGTGAGATGATAACTAAAAGTGAGAGAATAATCAGGCGGAATATCGCCCTTAAATACTGCAGCAGCTGCTTCGCCATTGGTTTTCAGATGGCATCACGAAAATGGGCGGGTTAGATACGCATACAATTATAGCTTTCGACGCAGCTGGCGATAATGCCACAAGACTACTACGAGGGATCGACTTCTACTTCTGAAAGTGGAAGGGAGGACGAAAACGTCCGAGTAGTGTCTGTCAGGACGGAGGGTTAACCCTTAGACTGCAGATTTTTTTAAAAAATCACCGTTTAGATACAATTTTTGCAAACATGTTCAGATACCGTTCAACCAAGCGAGTTGTTACTTATATTCCAAGCTTTATTAGTATAATATGATCCGATGCTATAAAAGTACAGTCAACGCTCGTTATAACGACCCTCTGCGTCCCACAGCAAAAGGTCTTTATAACGCGTGGTCGCTATAGTGGATATAATTAAAAACTGCATGCTCATATAAATAGGCGATTTCTAAAGAGATTCCAACTAAATACTCAACTTATTTTTTATCATTGGTATGAAAAATAAAATTTTATCAATTAAAAATATATTTCTAAAACAGATGTTAAAGTAGAAAATAAAGGTTGTTTTATACTTACAAAACATTTATTTTCTAAAGAAAAAATCAGAAATGGTTATTTGTCTTTTCTGCATATGTGCTTTTTGCAAAACATAATTTTCCATTTCAGTTAAAGTGATAAATAATTTTCTGCCTTTCAGAAAACATTTTGAAGTCTCAATAGCACTTGAAACATTTTTTTATTTAGGGCTATTCTAATTTCCCCGCTGTGGTGAGTGGTAATTCCCCCCCCCCTCCCCTGTCAAAGCTGAACTGTAACACTGAAGACTCTACATCTACGAAGCTTGGCAATACAATAATCAAGGTCATTTAGTTTAGAAACATGTTCTTTTTGGAAAAATACCGAGGAGAGTGTCCTCTGAATTCGGACGTTGTATTGGGATTAGACGACACTAGGACGGTCGTTATACCGGAAGTAAAATAACATAGTGTATAGAGAAACACAGTTGGGGATTTTATCACTGGTCGTTATAATAGAATGGTCTTTATAATGTGTGGTCGTTATAACGAGCGTCGACTGTACTAAGTAAACACATTATCCTTTAAAAATCACAGGATGCAGCAAAAAATATATTTCCTTTCAACCCACGGAAATCGTAAGATACGCAGTCAGAGGGTTAAGATTTATGGAAAACAAAATTTCTTTAAGAAGTTAAAATCACACGGGGACACAAAGCTCAACTAAAACAAAATTTTGGATCAAGGAATTTGTAAAAGGGCATAAAAACTTAAAGATTTACACACTTCGATTGAGCAAAAGATGAAGTCTTTATTGCGCTCATTAATCACAATTCACTCTGAAAATCCTTTAAAAGCTCAAATTGAAGCTTTAATTAAGTTAAGGTCCCGTTTTGAAGCAACAAAACGAATATTTTGGGAAGGACATCGTAATTTTGATCTGAGGACAACACCTGAACTGGCACTCCCCTGTCCAAGCTTTCGCACCACACCTGCGTGATGAAATTTGACTCCTACGCATGATTTAGCGTTCGTCAGGACCAATACACAACTTATCTTCTGTGATTCCGAACTTTGAACCCTCCGGTCCCAAAGCCGATACTTTACTAGGTCATCGTGGATGAAATCTTGCTTTTACATATTTAAGCGGAGTTGGAACCCTAAGTCCGTTAACCCTAACCCTGTTACTTCGATATACCTTTCCTCAAAATCTGCTATAGATTCATGTTTGAAAATTTTTTTATACAAGTAGAGTACATGTTTCTCATTATACTGAAATGGTTTTTTTAAAAAAATTCAAAAATTTATTTTTTACAATTTTTTTTCTGTCAGAACAAAAAATGTGAAATTGGCAATTTTGATGTTCCTTTTATAAAACTCTTTTATAGATATAAGTTTAAAACATTTTTATACAAGCAAAGTACATCTTTCTCGTTATACTGAAATGAGCTTATTTTTAAAAAACTCAAAACTTTATTTTTTACAATTTTTTGTGTCAAAATAGAATAAAATTTTACTATGTCTAATTAAATATTTTGTAAATTTATAAAAAATTAAAAATTAACCAAAAGCTCATTTCAGTATAATGAGCAAGGTGTATTTTACTTCTACAAAAATTCAAAATATGTATCTTTTATAATAGATTTTGAGAAAAGGTATATCAAAATTGTCACTTTCGCATTCTTTGATCTCACACAAAAAATATTTGTAGTAAAAAGTTTTTGAATTTTTTTTTAAAAAGTCATTTCAGTATAATGAGAAAGGTGTACTTTACTTCTATAAAAAATTTCAAACATGAATCTATAACATATTTTGAGAAAAGACACATCGAAGTAACAAGGTTAATTTTAACGAACTTAGGGTTCCAACTCCCCTTAAGGCAGTAAATATATTACGACTTAATTTAAAATACAAAAATTAAATTCTCAATTACTTTTAATGAGTTTTATAGGGTGTCTAGAATAAACTTTTTTTAAAAACAAACATTCCTCCAAGGAGTTTTTCCCATCCCTTTTGGCCCTAATAGAGAGTATATGAAGTTTCAACCCCCTTAGTTAATAGGAGGCTTTTCCTGTGATGCCCTAAAATTTGAAAAAATGCTCTTAATATATAAAATTTTTAGAATTTTTTTTAGAAATCTTATATGGTTACTAATGTGATAAAACGGGTTTAAATGTGGTCCTATAAACATGTTTATTAATATTACGAGTATAATGCAATGCTTAACATGTTTTAAGATATATGAAAAAAAGTTTAATATCGGTAAAATGTTCAGAAAACGAAAAGGTTTCAAATTATTGACCATTATCAATAAAACAATTTTAATATTTACAAAAACATTATCCTAACGAAGAGGGATAACTTTTTTTCATTAAAGACTACAAATTGTTTTATTTAACAGTGCACGAGTTAAAGGTAAAAGACAAAACATGACCTCGAGCTTGGCGAAATTTGCCCCATAAAGAAAGCAGACTATGTCATAATTCGACTGTCATATACTACCTTTAAGTGATTAATAAAATTTTTCATTTCTTTGAACCTGAAATCTTCTTCCTTTGCTTGAGCATTTTTTCAATCAGACTCCATCTTCTTTCAACGAATGAAAAATCAACCATGACTTCGGTCCAACCAATCGATGCAGTTTTTTGATACGCGACACCAGTGGAAGTGACTTTTCATCAGATTTGTATTTTATTAAGGATACTTAACTAAAACCACAGCATACCCTCGAACTCGGAGCCAGGACGGCTCCCTGTTGGTTGGTTGGGTATGAGTGAAACTTTATTGAAAAAGCCAGAGAAAAAAATTATATTTTATATATATAGATACAAAAAAGGAGACATTTAGAACAAAAGAATGTAATATTTAG
The DNA here is from genome assembly GCA_013235015.1 of Araneus ventricosus. Lineage (NCBI taxonomy): Eukaryota > Metazoa > Arthropoda > Arachnida > Araneae > Araneidae > Araneus > Araneus ventricosus. The sequence goes on along the minus strand of BGPR01005577.1, from coordinate 64,450 downwards.
TAATTTAACTGTTAGTTCCTTCAAATCTTTGTGTTCCTGAATTTAAGAGAGGGTGGTGCCTTATGTATGGGAGAAAAGAGAAGATGAATACCTAGGGTTAATTGAATCTGTGGCTAGTTGTCACCATCTTTTGGCAAAAATAGTGTTTCGTTTTCCGCGATGAAGTGGTTGGGTTTTCTGGTTATCGCCCTAGAATTGTTAATGAGAAATATCCTAGGGACAATGTTTTTTTTTAAAGTTTTTTTAGACACCTTAGAGTTGTACTTATTTTGACATCTCCCTTCCCAAAGAAAAAATGCTTCGTCCACGTACGCCGGAATCCCAATTTTTTTCCAAATTTCCCACGAAATTTGGGACAAAAATTGTATGCACAAACTTGTTCTTATATACAACGATCTCCTTTGTATTTGACTTGATATCGAGTCTTTAGTTTATTATTTTATAAGGACTTGCATTATGATTCCTCGTTGGTGGATTTTGATCTCTTATATCTTCTGTACTACATCAGTCAACTAATAATTGCCAGAAATTTAGATGAATTATTGTTCAATCCATTATTGTATTTTATCTCATAACATTCCATTGTTTATTATCGTTTCAAACCTTTATGCTAAGCATGACCAGGCTTTTTCATGACAGCTAAATTGTGCTAAAAGATAAATAATAAAAAATGGACGTAAAAATAATTAAGATTGAATACATTCACTCATATTTGAATGATTCAGACATTGGGTCATGCTGACATACGTTACAGTAAATAACAAATTTTAATTTATTGATTTTTTTCACACTATACTTTTCAAAAATATGTAATCTAATAAGATGAGTATACAGGACGAACGAATCAGACTCCTATATTTTTTATAAAACTTATTCATTTTAAAAAGATTGTATGAAGATTACCTTTTCAATATATTATATTTTCAATAATTACGCGTCAATGACCCGTTGCCTCCTGGAGGAGGCACCAAAATTGTTAAGTCTTTTTTCTCCAAGGAGGTAAAAGATAACACAAAACTAATAACGTACTTTAAAAATATGACCTTTACCCTACGTATTATGATGTGAAATAATTTTTCATGAGATCTCCAAGAATATAATGACTTATGCGCGTACAAGGAATATTCTGCTTCCCAGAAAATGCAATTTTTAAATGACTGTAAAACGGATCCGAACATTCAACTAAAAAATGACTGTTGATAATGTTTTGCCATGCACTGACAAATTCTACAACTAAATTCGATAAATCTAGAGGCATTTGAATCAATGTGTGAATATTTGAAAAGATGCTGTTTAGTGTCTCCTAGAGGCGACTCTGGGAATGAGGAGGTTAAATTGGTAATAAACGCTTATCTTACTAAAAAAGGAGTGGTAACAGATATATTTATTTATAAAACACCCGGGAAAGATTATGCTCAGTTTATCACATATTAGAAAATGGAATAAATTGTAAATAGGTAATTTGTTTTCCTGAAAAAATATTATTTTTTTAGATTCCATAACTTCCAATTTTCACATTAAAAATGAAAAAAAAAACTGCCGTAAACCCTAAACCTTCAGAGACGAAATCATCGAAACAGAACAGGCGTTTAATTAAGGCTGATTTAGGAAACTCCTGCGTACACAAAATCAAACACGCTTTCAGTTTTTTGCTCATTAACTTTTTAACTAGGTGTGGTGTCTCATTCAAAATCCTAATTAATTCCAACAGTAAACTGAACTTTTCTGCCTTGCCGAGTTAATTAAAAGATTTGGATGCGGCATGGGTTTTATGAATTACTTCTGTAGTAGCCAAGGATCTTGATAAAATTTGGATCTTATAGATATGATGCTAACCATTTTTACTAATTCTAAAATTTAATTAGTAGGGTTTTCAGAAATATATTACAAATTTCAAATAAAACAAGAAGATATTTTGAATTATTCAGGTTTCTCTAATAGCAATTTAGATAATCTGTTTCACGGCAGCCATTTTGACACTTCCGTTAGGAAACTCCAACTGCAGCAGATTTAGAGAGCCGCAACGGCCTGTTAGCTATTTGAAAAAAGTTTTGAGCAACTTCCTCATTTAAAAAAACGAAGTTTCTAAATTATAGGTTTTTCTTAATTAATTTTTGAAATGTGTCCATAATTTATGACCACCCTGTATATGTTCCATCTCGTGATCGTATTTTCTAACATTTCAATGTGAATACTTCTTACAAAAGAAAGAGAAATAAAATGTGTTTTATTTCCCAAATATTCTCTTATCTGCCCCATTCACTAAATTCAATTGCTGAATCAAGTTAAGAGATATATAAAAATAATATTTTAATCTAATTAGCTTGATTTAACAACAAAAGGGTAAGAAATACAAAATAAATGTCATTAACAGCATACACGGTCGTCTTACGTAACCCAAACAATTAATTATTCAAAAAAGTGTTTTTCATTTTCCTTAATAATCAATAACCATCATTTGATCTTCTTCGACGACTTATTTTTTAAGTTCTTCCCTACCTTTTAATATTTCCTTTTCTATCATTTCTCACATTATGACAGCTTCAAGCGCCAAGCTCGAATTAGTTCTTTCTTTAGTAAACAAAACGTTGAATTCCGTGTTCTTTGGGTTTGTGTAATCCTTTCTATTTAAATCGGTTAGAAACAGCTCTTAAAGCATTAAAATTCGAAACGGAACTATTGTAATTAGCTAAATCGTTTGGTTACAAATTTAACCGCCAAAAACATTTTGGATGACGATGAAAAGAGCGATAAAGAATAATTTTGGCAACCTTTCCACTAAATTTGGCTCTTATTTTAAGTAAATATTGAACGATATTTTCATTTAGTTATACTTAACTTTAGTTTTTAAATTTTAATCTAAAAACTCTTGGAACTATATTATATCTACCATTAGATTTCTGTCCCGGCGTTTATTTTTCAGTTATTATTCCAGAGATTATTTCTTTTCTCAGCAAGATCACGTGATGCATGACTTTAAAAATAAGTTATTCCACATGCTTGCGCTTTTCTGAAGGATCACGTGACATTTCATTTTGTTTACGCATTCCTTAAGGATCACGTGGCAGTTGATTGAAAAATAAAGTAATAATCTTCATCGCAAATCGCTTGTTAATTATTTAATTGTTATCTGTAGCCAAAAATAATGAATTTAACATGATGTCACTTACCCAATCTCCGTTCCTGGGTTCCAAGCTACAACTCTGCCAATTTTCATCCAAATCGGTTTGGTAGTTTTGCCGTGAATGCGTAACAAACAGACAGACACACTTTCGCATTTATTATATTATATGGATATTTTTAAAAATAAGCAAAATTTTCAGAAATAAAGGTGAATTAGTTCAAAGTCTAACCGTTGCCTAGCAACGGAGTAGCTATAAATCTTCGTTATTTCAAAATCGTCTGCACGCATTTTAAAATTTTAGAACTTTTAAAAATTAATAACAATCGAAGGGAAAATGTCAGAGAAATAAAATTGGTATCATTGAAAAGGTAAAAATTTGAACTTTAAGATGGTATAAAAATATTTTCTGTCGGACAGTTTGCTCCGAAGTTACGGCGGAAAAACGGTTTCGGTTATTTTCTAATTAACTGACTGTTTAATTAACTTTTGGACTTAGAAAAGTTCATAAGTGTCTTCCCCTTGTCTTAAATGATAAGTGTACAAAATTTGGTTGAAAACCGTCCATTGGTTTAGGAGGAGATGTGGAACATAGCCACATACATACCCACACACATACCCACAATGACTTTTATTTATATTAAGATTAGCTATAAAGCGTTTGATTTTAAATATAATGCCTTTTTTCGATTATATTCCGTTTTCGACGTTATTCAATATTGTATTAAAGATAAATAGACAAAGCAATTCTATTAACAATTGACGCTGAAATTATTTAATACCATATTATAAATGAGGAATTCCTGCTATATAATTACAGGAATTAATATTAATGTCTTGGATAAACCAATAAATGTATAAGTGTATTTTTGCAATTTAGCATTAATGGTATATATCTACCATTTCTCCAACAAATACTGCTATTTCGAAATAACTTTTCCCGGTTTTACCACTTAAAAACATCTCGCAAACGCGTTGTAGAATTGCAGCGAGAGATTTCAAGGATAATTTTCTCGGGAAATTTAAACTGCTTTAGGAACAAGGCATTTGAAAGTCACACAAACTGGATCCTAAGTTTTATAGATGTAAGTCATTTTTGTCATCATCCGTGCTTTATTATCATAAATACATATTTAACATTTTAAAAATTTGCTTGTAGGTTGAAAGTGAATATAACTTTTGCGTAGTATTCTAGTTAATAACACAGTTATTATTTAAAGAAAAGAATGAGTATTTTTTACTTATAAGTTTCATATTTGATAAATGTTGACAGTTTAATATTTGGTACTTTTGGTTATATTTTAATTTCTGCCATAGGTGATGCAAATTTTTGGAGCATTGTTTTTTCTTACTTTTGAAATATTTTTTTCTTTTTGAGCTATTATAAAACTATTTAAAAAGTATAAATGATTCAGGCTAAACATTTATTCTTTAATTGTTTTAAAAAAGCGAAATTTTTATTTCGAAATTTTTTTCTTGACTTAAATACTTCATTAGCAATATCTTCATCCATATGTGATTGGCTAAAATAACTTATAAAATATCACTATCTAGAAAGGCCGGTTGTTTTCTGCAAATTTACCCTCTGCCGTGTAAATGTTACGGTGGAAGACCGAAATCTGGCAAATGTCGGCAATCACCTATGAATGAGTTTGGTGATTGTCGACATTTGCCCGTCGGTCTTCCACTGTAACATATATATGATACATATATATATACATATATATTACATATATTAGTTACATATACATATACATAGGTATATATATATATATACATATCGGTGCATAAAACTATCAACCTACTCGAGAACAGTAGTCTTAAAGCAATTTTCAGTAATGTGAAGAAAAATTTGTAAATTTAAACGATGTCTAGAATATGATAGCACAACTTATTTTGCCATTTTAAGAACCAGCACAAAAAATTATCCTGCATATGAAATTCTTAATTACAATTACGAAATATTTTGTCCTTACATTTTAACTTTCTTTCCATGCTTAAAGACACAGAATTAAAACAAATTGATATTAAAAATTTGAGAATTGCAAATACGACAGTAGTATATTGGATTCCAATATCATCTCACATATCTCAAGAATGAAGTACCCGGAAATAAAGGCATCTTTGAATTTTAAGGATTTAACTGAATACCTCCGGATTGTATTACATATATATGGTTTCAATTAGGTCAAATTCTTTATCAGTACTCTCACAGTTTGTTTATTTAATCAACTTTATAAAAAACATATATAGAATAAATAACACCGAATATATTTAAATTGTTTCCATAAAATAAAATACTATAATTATTTAAATTGGTTTCTGAAAATTAATTTTAAATTACTGAAAACATTCATAGAAGCTTTGAAAGTAATATACTTTTTCGATATATAAGTTTAAAATAATTGAAAACTTTTCAGTATTAAAAAAGAAGTACCCTATAAATTTGGCTTAAAGAACTTTTTTTGTTGCAAGGAAACTGATAAAAAAAATTTCGAAAAATTATGTAATATGGAAATTGTATTCATCTAATCAAAATAATGAAATAAACAATTAAAGATTTTTTTAAAAAATAAATAAATGAATTTCAAAAGAAATAACCAAAAATTTGAAATTTGGGTACACTCTGAAAGGTTCATCATTGATTGCTCTTTCAGTCATTATCTCACAATTACTTACTTCTCGTTGACCACTATTTAACAACTTGGGGAAAAAAATAAATATATAAAGTACCGTCCACCTATCAGTCATGTCAGCGTTTATTCTATCTGTGGCTTGAAGGCGCCAGCCTTTCATTACCGTAAATAAATGAATAGCCCCTTTCTGGGCCAATGCTCCAAGTAACATTATAATCTTATGAAAGTCATACTTTTTCTAAAGGAAGGCAACAAAAGAAAGGAAGTGTCATATCACTTCCTGAGAGTTCTTGATTCTTTCGCAGAATTCTAATGCCACGAAATACATCTTCATCCGTCAGTATGCCTATTCAAAGTAAGAAATCAGAAAAAAATTCATTGGTGGGCTACATTCAATCATATGAGGAAGAACAAAGCAGAATTTGATTACATGGATTGATCGGTGCATTAAAAAGATTTTTGAATTTTCGAATATACCAAAATTTTACAGAAATTTCATGTTTTATTATTTGCTGGACCGAACAGTGGTTTTTTAAAATGAAACAATAACAACAGAGCGTGAGTGTTTTAAAGGATGTTCATAAAGTTTGTTGGTAGCGATAAATCTGTAGAATATTTAGATTAGGATTTTAGAACTAACTAATGATACATATTTTATTCAAGTGTTCACTGATGACCTAGCGCTTGTTATGGCCGGCAGAGTCAGAAAATTCCTTGAGACTAATACAAATGATTGCCGTAGCTTATTCCATGGTAACTTAGAGGAATTTAAACTTATTTTCTTGGTCAACAAGTGCCGGGGATTATCAGTAAGATCTCTCACCCAATATATACAAAGAAAGGGGAATCATCTTCAATAGGAACCACATTTTTAAAATTCACGGTCATAGTGTTAAAATCGAAAGTACTTTAAAATATCTGGAAATACTTTTAGATAGCAGGCTGACGTGATCCCCCCATATTCCTTCTCTACATGCAAAAGTCTACTTCTTAACTAACAACTTTAATAGAATTATGAAGTCAAATTCGAATATCGATAAGAATTTGGTTAAGTCCTGGTACTTGCCTCTATGGCACTGGGCCCTTACTCCAGAGCAGGTGAAAAGGGTACATACTGTGCAAAAAGAGTAGTCTTCTTGAAAATGATGAGCCCTTATAGGACTACTGGCAAGCAGACATTGAATATTCTCTCTGTTGTTCTCTTTCTGCCTCTAACAGCAAATATAGAATTGTTAAAATTCCAAATTTGGACCTGTCACACTGGAGACTCATGTACAACTTAAAGATACCAAACTTAGATCGTTTTTCAAACTGTCTGATATTCCTCTAGATATACGTGTACTTAACATTAGAATTAGAGGTCAGAGAATCAAATATGAAGTGTACACGGATAGATCCAAAATCAACAGTGGAGTTGGATTCTCCGTGTGCATCCTCAAAGATAAAGAAAAATATGATATTCAATGTTATAAACTGGAATAAAATAACACAGTGTTCCATACTGAGTTGGCAGACACTGATGCTGCAACCGCATGGGCTACTGAAAAAATGAAAGAATAAACATCTAAACAAGCAGTAAGTCATCTATTGAAGCCCTTAGGAGTATTTGTATTTTTTTTTGTTTTAGACCCACACCTACCAGCCAACATCATCGGGTGTAAGGCTTACAACGGTCGCTGGAGAGACAACAAGCTAAATTTTTATTTACATTCTATGCCCTGAGCAGAAGCAATGAATTAAAACAGAGCTAAGTGATAAAGAACAGTTGCTCACCCACACAAGTGGGCAGAAGGACTGGTCACAAATTCTCAACACACCTAGTACGGGGAGTACTTAATTACAATGCAAAGGCTCTCACTTTATATATTAAACTGCAAGTAAAAACAGAGTAGAACGGATAATAATATAAAAGCTAATGCAATAACCAAGGATGATATACAGTAATAAAGTAAATGATAAAGATCTAAAACCAATAAATAAAACACTAAATATCACTTCCATTGTAACACTAAAAGAAATATTAAAATACACCAGAATACATCTAAAAACGATCCAATAGCCCCAGGGCCCAGCACACCATATATCCAGGTCGTTTTAAGAAACCAAGATGTTTCAGATCCAGTGGGGCAAAAGTAGTGGAGGAGACCCGGGTCTCTTTGTTTATTTGAAGTCTAAGGACCCTATATCTCCAATAATCTAAGAGTGGACCTCTTTCTAAACAGGTCTCTGGACACAGCGTTCTGAATACAGGTTTAAACACCTTTAAAATTCAAATCAACAACAAAACTAAAATTTAAAATGAGCCAATAAAAAAACACCGACAAGAACACTCAAAACCAAATCAACCAAGTCAAAAACGCTTTCTTAAAAAATGTGGTATATGCAAAAAGCCATCACCTTCTTCTTCACATCAACAGAGGGATCCTTAATTGATAGATCCATCAGATCTCATTCTTTCTCTGATTGATTCACTGATGGTGAAAGCCTTTACATTGTGTAAAAGTTGGCCACATTAAAATTCTGATTCAGATCAGAAATTCTGGTGATAAAACCAAGTGCCAAACTTCATTTATCTATCTCGTTGCGTTTTTGAGTTTTCGTGATCATATGCGCATGGACGGACAAAAGGCAGCTTTCTCATAGACATATTTGTTTCAAAATTTGTTACAGATCAGCAGTTTTATAGTAAACGCCACTTATCGTATTTCATTCTCCAAGCTACTTCAGCACTGTTATATCCCGTTGGTTGATTTCCATGGAAAAAAATGATAGAATGTTAACTAGTACCTCAAAATATAAACACGATTAATAGAAAGGCAATAATTAGTAATCAGTGATGAAATCCTCTTAGCTATCAAATATCGCTGCGAAAGTAAACATGCGATTTTTAAGGGATAAATTCTTCAATTAAAACTAAAAACCTTCGCAGAACACTTAGCAAAATTTCTCAAAGTTTGAAAGATCTTAGGGAATTTTTCATTGTATGAATTATGGAATCAAATTCGTTCTGTAGCGGGTAATCATAACGGGTACAATTTTCGATTCGATAATAAACGCACGAGAAGACATAAATTTTTCAGCTCCCTGAAAAAAGAATTGGAAAAAGGATCATGAATCCGAATGTGTCTGTCCGACTAGCATAATTTGGTCTAAATCAGGGAGACAGTTGAAGCAGATATTAGCATATGAATAAGCAGAAATCAAAATGTAGTACAATCCTCGACTGCGCGAAGTGATGAGACCGGGATGCTTGTCGCTGTTTGTGATTGCAGGGTGATTTTCTTTTCTGTTGCTTTTCATAATAACTGCAAATAGTGGCATTCTGAATGTTGGAGGAGATATTAAGGATGATTTATGTTTAATCGATTCATTCGTGACATGCGAGAAAGTTTAAAAATGAAGAAAATGGATACAACTTCTGTTTATTTATTTTTATCAAAACAAGATGCATTTTTAATTCACTGTTGATGCCCTGTGTACCAGTGAAATGTGAAAAATAAAAGCATAAATCCTTATTTTTTTTCAGAAGTTAAACCTTTCGCTCTGTTGATTTCTGAAACTTTGCATTACCACTGGACACCTTTCTGATAGTACCAATATTTTCATTACATATATGTAGACGGTAGGCAAGAATTATATCCTGGATGTTCATGTTTATAGCAGGAATTTGTCCGTAAGAATCTCTACAAATGTTCCGCACTGTATTCTTTATTTGCGTTTGTACATTTTAAATTTTAAACACAGATATTTCGATAAAAGACGAAAACTCAATTTCTTTTTTTTACAAATGTTATATATATATATATTAATCAAAGGAAATATCAGAACCACGTCATAAAAAAAACCAAAACAACAAAAAGGAACAACACGACAACGTCCGGGACGCGTCATCAGCAAGGGAAATCCCGAACGGGCGTATATATAAATAAATTCGGTGTTTTCTAAACACAAACTCTAGCAATAATGCTAAAAAGAGTTTGTTTCCCCGGAACACCGAACAAAATCCATAGTTTGAAATAAGGAAACAAAGCAAAAAGCCCAAGTCCAATTGAAAGAAATAAAAATAAAAAGCCCAGGTCCATTTGAAATAAAACACATGAAACCCAACCTTATAACCAACAAAGCGAAAAAATGAAGAAAAAGGTGTCAAAACTCACCCAATAATCCACAAAAGGAGAGACAAAGGAATCAGATGCAGTTAGCACGCGGCACGAACATCGTTCAAAAGTGATGACGTGAACTGGGTTGTGGATGTTGGCAGTTAACGGTTAACGTCATGAGTTTCGGTAAATATTTTACAAGGAATGAGAAGTGAAGAGTCTTAGATACCTTTTGCTGTCCGTGAAGCCATATGAACTTTCTTACGAGTAACAGTAAGTAAAAAATAGACAATTAACCAAAATGAGACCAACTGTAAAATACAATAGATCAAAGGCAAATAGAATAAAGGGAAATATAGCAATTTTTTCTACAGAACGCTGTGGAATAAGGGTAAATAAAGAGAAGAATTGGGAATTTTATTGTAATTCAGATTGTTTTTGAGAAGTTCAATTTGTTTTTTCTTTGATTCTGAAATGTTACAAATATCTTTAATCCTCAGTAATTGATGTAATATTGTGTTTTTATATATCTTAAAAAAGATATTAGAATTCGAAAAATTAAACCTATTAACATTAAATTTAAATTCATTTCTTTTGCAGTAAATGCTTAAATTTTATTCGTTATGACTGTCTATATCTAGATCAAGAAAAATATCTTTAATATTATTATCTTTAGTTTTTGTTAATTTTAGTTCATCAGGATAAATATCCCCACTAACTGTAGAGAAATCTTTAAAATTAAAAATCAGGATGTCATCTATATATCTAAAAGCTGAATTTAGACTTAAAACTGTATCTTTTTCGTAAAAATGAAGAAATAGATTTGAAATTAAAGAAGAAAAACAAAACCCCTGTGAAATTCCTTTAATCTGTAAGAAAATATTTTCGCCATTCGAGATGAAATTATTGAAGACGCATAAATTAATTATGTCTAACCAATACGCTTCTGCGCATTCTATTAAGTTTTTCAAGTCATAATAATAATGCATTAAAACTTCTTTTAATATATTAAGTGGGATGCTAGTGAACAGGTCCTGAAAGTCATATGTCTCGATGTAAGTTAATTCATTGTTCTTTGTAAAATCAATCACTTTAGTATTATTTTTAATTATCCAAGTAAAATTTTCTTTTCCTATAAAACTTAGAATAATATTTAAGTACTTGGAGAATGATTCTCCGGCTTTTTTAATGTAGGAATTTTTTCCACAAGTGATACATCTGAACTTGATAGGTTGCTCGCGGAATTTTGGATAGATTGTAATATTTGGAAGGGTCATTTTATTGTTTATGCAATGAATTCTTTTATTTAAAGCACGGATTTTTTTCTGTACAGCGGTGCTATTAGATTTATATAATTTGAATGATTCAGAGGTTTTTAGTTCCTTATCCAAGAGTTCAAGATATAATTTTTTACAAATAATAGAGAAATTGTCTGAGGCTTTATCGATTAGAGTTAGAATTAAAAGTTTATGTGGTTCTTTTATTTTTCCTTTTATTTTTTTCAAGGAATAATAACTGTTATTTTTATAGTAATTATAGAAATTCTTAATGGTAAAGTCTTTAAGTTTGAAACAATAACGCCATTTCCAGTCTATGAAGAAATAAGGAGGAGTATCGAAATTGTTTGTAATTTTTAAACAAAAACAATCAATATTTTTAAGAAGGCTTTTTAATATCTGTTCTCTTTTTATGCTAAAAATAGGTCGAAAAAGACTTCTGGTTAAGAGTGACCACATCCAATCAATACCATGAAGGAAGGCAGACGACTGCGGTTGGGTGATTTGTCCAGCTTGCGGACGAATCACCAGGAGGCAATTCATGAACCACTCCCCTGGCCTTTGAAGGTAAGGTGTTTAAAAAGAGAGGAGAAAGAAAAGAGAGAGAGATGAGAAAAAAGTAAACAGGCGGAGAGAAATTTCCGTCGTGTTGCTTTTCAAAATCCGAAATCGGAATTGAGACGACAAATGGGCGTTCTGTCCCCGTGTTAGTCAAAAGCATCTTGGCTGGAAAGTGTCCCTGTGGTGGACCGACTGCATCTTATCAAGCGTTCGTACAACCTCGATATTTTTTACCGACTCTCGGTGTTTTCCATAACTCGCACTCAGTTATCTATAGACTGCGGAACTCTCATAGTTCACCGAACTTTAACGATAGAGTTGCATCTCAGACTATTCTCACCGTTAGTAACTTCGACGAAGTCAAGATATGTATTGTTCATTGACTCTCGCGATTTATATCCGGGACTTGGTATATCTTTGATCTTGCAATCTGTATATATCAAATGTACATACAATGTAATATAGAAAATGAATCACGATTTCATTAGATTTATAATACTGAAATTCTGTGACTTCTTTAAGTCTGATGATCCCTGATCAAACCCCGGTCACACTGGGCTACGACACTACAATATCGAAAACAACTTGGGTAGGAATAGTGTTGTGATTTCACCTTATAAATATTCATTTTCAACAATATAATTATGATATCCCGTTGAATAGGAACCTTTGGAATACACTGAAAATGGGTGGAAATGATGTTAAACAATTTCCCTATATTGTCCCTATCATTGCTAGCATTCATGGCGTAATCTAGTGATTTAATTATTAGTGGCGAGAAATTATTAGAAGAAAGTACAAAGTTGTATATTAATTAAAAATCATCCTATACATTAAATCATATCAATTTACAAAAGAATATTGCAATAAAATGTAACATAATATTATTTTAGATATATTCTGTAAATTGCGTAATGCATGATTTAAAAATCGTTAAGAATAGTCTACAGAACAAACCGTTCTGGCAAATTTGTCTGCAGTCACTTCTTTGGTGTACTAAGAAAGATTTTTGGAAATTTATAATTGGATTTTTTATTAATTTAAATTAAATTTTGATGCTTTTCCTGAATATCTTGGAAGCATATATAGGACTGAATCAAAGCAAAGAAGCTGATAAAGGAAATAAAAATCTAATTATGCGGCCATTTTTTTCCCTTCAAAATGGCGATTAAATTTTATCAAATGCAATACCATTCAGAGGCGTATTAGCGTATTGCAGGCGTTCCACATTTTCTAATATAAGCTTTTCAAAATGTAAAGCCGGTTGACTGAGTCAGTGATGAGGGCTAATAAAAATATTGCATTAATAAATACTAATATAATATAGCAGGTAGTTTCTGAAAATTATCTGCTGTCATAGTGCAAATATTTAAAATCCATTTCGACTCAGGGTAAAACAATGTAAATTACTACTGTTTCAAAGATATGAATTGAAAAAGCATGAAATTCGAAAAACATGTAAAAAAATTGCAGTCAATAAAAATGGATTTTCAAAAGTTATTTCATGATGTCTTTTCTAATAAAACAGAAGAAAAGAAAAATATACGTCGAGAAAAATACCCTTCTTCAATAATAAATGAAATACAAAATTAAGCAAGAATTATTTTAAAATAAGCATCCTTTTTGCCTAATCAAAATTTTTCAATACTACGGCAATATTAAAAAATAAGCTTTCATTTTTGAAAAATGTTATTTACCTACTGCCTTTTATATCGAAATTTACAAAAGATAAAAGAAAGAAATCTTTAGAACATTTTCATTCATTAATATTTTTTTGCGTAGAAGGGATTAAATTCATGGAAAGAAAATACTTGCATTAATCTTACAAGTATTTCGAAAGCTTTTTTGTTTCTCTCATTTATCATTTCCCTTTCTTCTCTAAATTTCGCGTTCGAAAAATATTCTTTTTCTATTTCCCTCTTTTCTGACTAATACTTGGTTTGTTTTTATGACAGATATTTTTTGAATTTTTCTTTTTAAATGGTTGGCAGGTATATTACATTTAAAATGGAAACTTTTTCCATAGAGTTCTGATTTTCTTCTTCTATGAACATCTAACTTTTTAAATATAAAATCACTGAAATTTCTAGATCTCTTCAAATAGAAACTTAACGAGAAAATAAATGAAAATTTTGTTAAAAGTAATAAAATAGGTTATATTCTATCTGTTCTATATTTTTTCAAAAGGTTTTGACTTTTTGTCTCGTCCTTAATTAATGACACATTTTTAATAGAAAACCATAATGAAAATACATATAAATTTTTAAACTAACAGTATTTGAATTGGAGAATTATTTTTTTGTGAAATGAAAATATTCAGATTAATTTATTATAAAAAGAAAATATTCTGATGTTTCATAAAACCGATAGACATATATTGTCGACATATTTTCACTAAAGTTTCTAATTTCTGATGAAAATAACTTTTCCTAGTGTAGTGATGTTACTTATTATAAAGAAACACCAGGCCTTTCTCTGACAATAATTCATTGAGTCAGATGCATTTATATAAAACATTTAGTTGAAGTATTTTGGGGGATAAAATGTAAAATTAAAATATTTTTAAAACCTTAACCTTAAGGCCCATGTATCATATCTGCATCGAAATCTAGCATTTTTAAACTTAGCAAAATTATGATATCCACAGTTATCAAAAATCGATTAAAATTACTTGGGGTTTGATGAATATCTCTAGTGTCCCATGCATTTCTATAATAAACAATACAAAGTTTATAATGTATTGTTTATTCTAGAAATTCACGGAACACTAGAGATATTCATTAAACCCCAAGTAATTTTTAATAGATTTTTGATATCTGTAGATATCATAATTTTGCAAAGTTTAAAAATACAAGATTTTGATGCTGATATTCAAAACAGTAGGAGCCATCTAATCAAACAGTAGAGAAAAGAAAGCCGTTAAAAATTAATGGTAGTTAAGGAAAAAATGGAGATATAATATAAAAAATTATATTTCAGTTTTGTTTAAGAAATTGTATTCCCTTTCCTAGCTTTCAACAAATTCTGACGAATAAACTGCCACCTCACAAAATGTTCACTTTCTTCAATTATAAATTAAAGAAAGGTTTTTCTTCTTCGTAGTGTATTCTCTGAGGGGAATTTATATTTTTTTTAGAAATACTGATCCTATATTTTGAAAAACTCTTTGCCTTACTTTAGAAGAAATAAATCTTAAGCTGGTATAATCATCAGAACTCCAGACCTTAAAATGCGTGAGTAAGGGTTTTCTTCGAAATATTCTTCTATACTTTCTAACTTCATAGCTCAAAAATAATCCATTTTAATCTGTAGACGAGCAGTTTTTATCTGTCATCAATTCTGTAATCACATCCAACTGCTCCATAAAATAAAGCAAAGATTTACCTCAACATTCAGTGGGATATATTCGGATTGAAAGAAAAAAAAGCATTCAGAAAATTTGCTATAATGATACCCTAATAATCAAGAACCATCGAATTATCTGAATTAAAGTCTCGCTGCTCAGCATTTCGTCAGTTTTGAAGAAATTGAAAAATGAAAATTAATATTTGATCAAAACGATCTTTCATGAACCACAGTAAATATTTTATTTAAATGGAAAAAAATTCCACTCAAATTTATACGTCTTTCAAATATTGGAAATTCTTTATACGCTCTCGCATCTGAAATAAATTCTTTCACCTATCATTTACTTTTTTCTTATTATTGAATAATGTTAAGTACAACCAAAGTTTTATTTGTAAATTCTGTTTAAAGGAACTTCCTTGTTTGTATAAGAATCTGCATTACAGTTCATAGCTCTTCGTTTATGTAAAGCATCATTGCATCCTAATAATAGTAATTTCTAAGGAGTTTCTTGCTGTCAATCATCAAGTTTTCAAAGAAGAAAAAACAGTTACATTTTTTTCCTTGCATGCATAACCTGACAAAATATACTGCTCCATGATTTCAGGAAAAATGATCAAGTATTATTTTTCCTACAGACGTGTTTCGCTATAGTTAATTAAAGGAGATGAACTTTTGTGTCATCTAGTCGAGAATTCGATGACGCAATCTTTATAAGTTTAGTTTCGCCATTGGGTCTTAAAGATTTTAAAACTGAATCGCAAATTAAACTTCCTCATACAGACACCGGACAAAAAATTAGTCACCTCTAGAGAAATCATGAAAAGCATCATTTAATACTATGTAACTCCGCCTCTGGACTTGATAACCGCCTGGATTCGGTTAGGAAGCGAGTTCACAAACTTTTGCAGGTACATCGCATCCTGTGCCACTCTCTGAGGATTTGATCGCGCAAATCCACCAAATTGCGTGGATGCTTATTTCGGCGTTTTACCCGCTGTTCCAACATGTCCTACAGATTTTTTATGGGGTTTAGGTCAGGCGATTCTGCAGGCTAATCGGGATACAATAGGATGTGTGAGTGTTAATCAAACCAGTCACATATTCTTCCAGCTCGATGAACTGTGCTGTTGTCATCTTGAAAAATAGGGGTAACAAGAGCATACTCATCATGCAAATATTGACTGAAAGGCAACACCTGATCATCCAGATTGTTACATAAACATGCTAGTTCATGTTCGTGGTCACTGCAGTGAGCGGGCCCAAGTCATAATAAGAATTCATCTGCGCTTGCGCACTAGGGTGACTAATTGTCTGTCCGGTAACTGTATTTGAGGATTAACCTACTGGTATGGTGTGGAATCCCTGGTTATCTAGGAAATGTTAAAAATTTTCCACACCTCACTAAATAGCCTTCGTGTAACTTCAGAACGGGACGTTAATTTGAGATATAAGTAAACTGAAAAACTCCTGCATTAATATAGTATGTAATTAATATAGATAATGGCGGCACCCTGAGATATCGTCTACTGTATATTCAGAGACACAGAGAGTGCCGTGAAGGTCTTTAGTGGGCATACTGTGTAGTTATTAAATTGAAAATTTCACTACTTTTTCTTATAAGCGAGTATAATTTCAAAATAAAATGTTTTTGGAAGTATATTGACAGACAATAAAAGATTATAATATATTATAATTCATTCATAAATTTTAATTCAAAACGTTGGCACGCAACATTAAATAAAATTTATTTTAATCAAGATACCTGTAATAAATTGCAAATGTGCCCGAAAACATTTGTTTTTCATGTAAGATTTATTTTAGTAAGTTAAGGGATTAAACTCTGAATTAATACTTCACAAATTACTAAAATTGTCCTATTTTAAAAACTTTTTTAGATGATTGAGGTTGAAAACAAGGAGAAAAACTATTTCCATATGTTGCAATTTTTACATTCGTAATGAAAATTTTATACTCGCAGTTCTGTAAAAATTATCAGCAAAACAGAATATGTGGTTAATTGGGTCTTAAGTAAATTCTGCATAAACAAAATCGGACGCATATTCTACATTTTAGTTCAATAATTATTTAACTGAGTGCGATACATCCTTCAAAATGCTTATTATTTCTAACAGTAAACAAAAATTTTCTCCCCAGTCGAGTTAATTAAAAGATCTAAACGCAGGTTGTTTTTCTATGGTTTTCTTCTTTGCGATCTAAGGAACTGGATTACACACTGCCTTAAAGATTTGAATTAGTGATAATTAGCATCATGAGTCTAATTAGGAATGTTCTTAGAAATATAGTTCATAATTTTTTTTTCAATGAGCAAAATATTTAAATTTATTTATTTGTTTCTATTGCCAATGTAGAGAATTGTAAGATTATTTTATATGAGTAAATATTTAATTGAAACCATTTTTGAGTTTAGTGATTACATTTAAGTTAATTAGATGGGAGCAATAGACTTAATAAAATAAAATGGCAACACAAAGGGAATCGATTCATTGGCACGCTGAAGTGCACTGTAGAGACGTGAGTATTGGATAAAATGAAATATTTATTATGTGGCTTCCATGCTACGTAAAAAGAAAATAGCCAGAGATTTGCTGAGAAGTGTTTCAAATTTTAGTCCAAATTTTAGTTTAGTTTTTCTCCCCAGTCGAGTTAATTAAAAGATCTAAACGCAGGTTGTTTTTTTATGGCTTTCTTCTTTGCGATCTAAGGAACTGGATTACACACTGCATAAATAAACAAATTATTTAAACTCAAAGATGCGAGCTTTGTATAAAAAATATTAAAATCATTAGCAACCAAATTCAACCAAATGTTTTCATAGCATGATTAACAAATTCCACCAGAACTGTGACCTTCGATTTATCATGGTAGTAGGCGATGAGAAAATCATGCACGCTGAAATCGAATTATATGAATAGACTTAATGTTTCGTAAGTACTCAGATACTTTAGAATTTGAGATAACGTCATTACATTGTTTTCTTTTTCAAACCTCGGAAGTTGTCGCTAGAACTTAGCTTCCGTGCTGTCCTATTCATTCCTATTTCAAAAAAAATATTGTGTCGACAATTTTCATCATTATTTCAATGTGAGTTTTTGGCCATATTTAATTATTTGGGATTTATTTTTTCTGGTGTTATTATGCGTTTATCAAATTTTAGAAAACAATTTTTTAAACGACAATTATGAAATACGGTTTGATCTTAAACAAAATTTAGCATGATGGAATGCAGTTTGTACCTTTGCGTAGTTTGAAGATTTTAGCGGAAAAAAATTATCGACTATATTAGATCTATAACGTTCATTGACCGAGTGAATCGAGGTCTCGGTTTCAACTCAACCGTTCTGCATTTCGTCTGTCTGTAAATCTGTTTGTTGCGCAGTCAAGATCAACGGGTCTATTCTGGTAGCCCTGGTTGGGTTGGGGGTGTCACTTTTTAAGCATGAGTGAAAAGTGACGTCTCCCAACCCAACCGGGGGTACCAGAATAGACCCGTTGATGCGCAGTTCGAATTTGGTGTGAAGGCTTCTTGAGTTCATAAGGAACAACGTAAACGAAATATTTTTTTTCTTTTTTTATTCCGTTTCAAGATTGTGGACGTTTTAATTGTTCCAATATTTTGGCGAGTGAGTAGCGAATTTCATACCGTTAAAACATGTCAATCACTTTGGTAAAGGCGAGACATTTCATTATACACTGTAAATACTAACAAAAGCTCTCATTTAATTGCAAGTTTGTTAATGATGGTAAAAGCAGACAAGTAATTGTAATTTTGTAAACACTGATGAAAACAAAGATTTGGGTAAATAATTCTCATTGACAAAAAGGAGATAAGATAAGGGGGTCTATTCTGGTACCCCCGGTTGGGTTGGGAGACGTCACCTTTTCCGTTGTTAACGTGCGGAAAAAGTGACGTCTCCAACCCAACCGGGGG
>BGPR01005577.1:4925-45358 GCA_013235015.1 Araneus ventricosus | reverse complement strand
CCCCAACTGGGGGTACCAGAAGATATTTTTTTGTTGAGAGTTGCTTTTTCCTATTTAATTCCATAATCTTATTTTTCTCTCTTCTTAAAAGTATATTTTCTGAATACAACATCTTCTTTCGAGAGTAGAGTTTTCAGCAACATTGTTGCGGTTACTTTTTGATGTACCTTTGCTAATAAGTTAATGTATTTGTGTTATAAATGCTGGGAGTAAAATTTGTGCCTGATATATGTGTGCAATATTGCTCATTGATTGTTTTAAGATTGTAAACATTACTTTGTAAGATACACTACCTTGGTTGAAAAGAAGGCACCTCCTCGATTGACAAATTATGATGTCCTGGAAACAACATTATCTTTAAAATGAATGACAACATTGGATAAACCTTTAAAGATTTCGATGAAGTACAGATCTTAGATTTTTTAGCGAGGAGAGGACGGGGATGCGAGGTCTGTTGTCACAGAACTACTAGTGGATATATTGATAACTGAAGCATTAACAAAGTAACGATTGATTCCTTGAATATTGAATCAATTGTTGCTTTTGTGAAAGCTTTACCTTCCTGTTCTTGAATGTTCCTTAACCCCTCAACTCTTTAATCCCGAGGCGACTTTTTTCTTCTAACTCCTTTAAAACCGGGACTTTTTGGGAGGAGACGACATGAATTGGACTCTCCCAACCTGGGTGGTCATTTTAACCAGTACCACCCCTGCTATAACCTTCCCTTAAAGTGCACGGAAATGGGCTGTGGTTGGCAAGGATAATTGGAACCCCTACCGCGCTTATCTCCTAAGCGATATCAGTACCTCATCTCCCCTCAAAAGAAGCCAACCGCCACAGACAGGCTTTCGTCGCTGTTATGGAGGAATTTTTAGACCGCCCGGGACCGCCTATCTCGGTATGAGAGGGTTAACCCTCCAGCGGGAGCGCGTTTTCAGGAGATGCTTGTATTGTGCATCATATTACATATTTATATTGTTCTTTTATAAATTTAAGTGCAATTTTTATTTATAAAATCTTTGGTTGCTATTAATCTAATAAATACCGATAACTTAAATAAATGCTGGATTTATTTTTGTAAAACAATAGGATATATTTATGTAATATGACGCACGATATGTCGTAAAATTTGTGCCCGCTGGAATGTTAAAGTTTGCATTTTTTTTTTTTTTTTTGTTATCAAATAAGATGATCTCTTCTGTTTTGGAAAGGGGCTGTCGTTTTCATTCATCTAAGAAGGCATACAATACTTGAGATGCTTATGGATTCTACGTAATTTGTGTGTCAAATTATAAGCTAATTAACGATTAAATTTAAGTTTATAAGCCTAAAAATGCGACAATTCGATGCACGTCAATATGACGGGCTCGAGACTTAAGGGGTTAATACACGATAGTATCTTGAAACTATGGCTAAAAATGATTTCTTTGTTTTTTATACAGGAATATGTTCCAGCCTCCAATAGCCTTTAAAATGGCTTTTTTCAATGATTGTCTGTAACACTGTCAAAAATGTTGGCAAAACCTGACAAAATATGAAAACATCGTCTGATTTGTCATCATTCACTAGTAATCGCTCTGTGCACTACTTTAAAATTTTTATATATATTTTACCTGATGAGCATATATCCCGATATCATGCTGAAGAAACACAACCAGTCCAAAGCGAATGCGCATAGCGTGAAAACCTGATAAGAAAAGGAAATAGGGCAGAGACTTTGAAACCAACCGGCTCTTGCAGTTTCCAACAGCAATAAGGGAATCTAAAACAGAATGTAAATACAATAAATGAGAGTTTAGAAAGTATAAAATCATAGAATATATTAGAATATAGAAAATATAAAGTTTAAGAATATAAATTACTTGAAATTTATAAGGAAAATTAAGATTTTAAGAATAAATATAAATCGAAACAATGAGATATAAAATAATAGTAAAAGTATAAGATCTAAATAACAAAAATATGGATAAATATATATAGATAATATTTGAAATAAAGGTAAATAATATAATAATAATATAAATAAAAGATAATTGGAAATAATGCTAACACTAATAAGATATAGATCATACCAATAGATATATTTTATATCTGTTAAAAAGCTTTCTAATTCTTCTTCGTATTATTCTTTTCTTAACTCTTACAAAGATTCGTTTTTATGATTTAAATTCAAGTTTTTATTACTAGTTAATTAATATTTAAAACTTCTAGTAAAACTCAAAGTAGGAATTAATGTTTATAAAGAACTGCTCATGTGCTGCTGAAATAATGTCTTCTTGAATAACATATATAACATTAAGATGCCAAATATTTAGTAAAGTAAAACACACGGTTTAAATATCAAAGTAATATACAGCTATGAGATAATATGTCGTAGAGTTTCCAGTATATTTTGTACAATGTTCTTGATCCCTAACTTTGCAATCTTATGCTGTAGCCATCGCAAAGTCTCCATAGTTCTATAACTGTTTGGAAAAAAATTCCTCGTATTAGTTTGTATTTGGATCATCCCTATATGTAATGTCTGACGTTTCTTTTATTAGCTCCGCAATCAAAGTCTGGCGATTTTCAAAGAAACGATACATCCCGATATGCTAATCCTGCAAGTTCAAGCTATTTTGTAAGTTTTGAGAGCGTGTTATGATGCATCACATTCAATATAGTCATGATTTCCCTCATCCTCAAAAAGTGTATATATTTTATTTCCGGACTTAAGAGACAGCATTTCATTACCATAATCCCGGAATTAAGATTAGAGAGCTTTTGGTTGGAAACGCAATTCCTCCTAAAATTTTCCCTCTTAGTTGGCCTTCTGCACTGGAATCAGTCAGTGATAAAGGTCCTCGCTGGCGACGAACTTCGCCAAAAATGTCCCTCATGTAGTTTGAAAACTTGTCATAAATCTGAGAAATTTAAAATTTGGATTAAGAAAAGTTTAAAACTCGGAAGTCTATCAAAATCTACCCTATTAGTCCAAGATATTTTACGATGTCTCTAAGATGCTGCTGCGATATTTTGAATGTCGCACAACATCGTAAAGATATCGTATGAATATTGTAGACCAACTTGTCCTAATAGGGTAGTATCAAATATTTTAACAGTTCATTGTGTATATTTCCGATATGGCAAATTAAAAGAAAATAGATTTAGATTTTCAAATTTTCCCTTTAATTCAACAAGACAGATTAATTAAAATCATTGAAAATATTTACTGAACTCAACTGGCATGCAAAAATAATGCTTACTTCAGCTCAGATTGATGTAACCAAGAAAATTGTAAGAAATGCAAAATAAATGTCATTAACCACCACCGAAACGCAACCCACCGCCAATTACGCAACCAAAATTATAAAATTTTCAATAAAGGTGTTTTTAGTCTAACATTAAAGATTACTTACTTCTGAACATTAATAAGCCGTTTGTAATGATTACTAAAAGTAATTTCTCGATTTTAATAAGCAGACTCTTAATCTATCTCATCACGGAATTTACCAGTCGGAGGAATGGAGAAAAACTCCCATTTTTCATTATGACCGTAAGCTACAGGTTCCGCTTTAACACTTCCTTGAATTCAGTTCTTAATTAAAATTTTGGATTTTTTCTTTCAGTGTTGCTTGCATACATCTGCATCAATATTCTCCGTTTAATCTCAGCTGCCGAATTTTTTTCAAATTTTTTATTCTCTGATTAATATTTCTTATTCTATTTCTCCTTCCAACTTTTCTTATCGCTTGCAAGTAAGCTCAAATGTGCATGTTTGCTGGAAGATTGTAAAGGGTGTATTTAAAGCAAATTTTTATTTTTACGTTGATTATTTTTATTCGAGATAAGATTAAAATCTGTAACTCTTCTGCCGAAAGCTGAGTCTAAAGGCTGATTGAAAGTAAAAGAAAATAAAATTAGATAAAATATATGCAGTTTTAATTTTGTTGGAATATTTTGCTTCCTTGGGGATATTAAATCTAGTTATAAAAGGTCTTTCTATCTGGGTGGCTTCACGTTTCGGAAAATAACGCAAGAAATTCTTTTGGGTGGCAGTTTAAAGCTGAAGAAGAAAGAAAAATTTGCTTTACCGTTTAATTTTTTTACGATAATTTTTTAATGAATATCATGAAAGCCATTGGACAATGGTTGCTCTTTTTTAATGTTTCTTATATCACAGAAAGAACGCCCGTAAAAAAACGTTTCTCCATGCAATAGTGTTAACTAGTAGTTCTGTGAACAGTAGATCTCGCTCCCTAAATTTTGAAAAAATCTAAAATTTTCTCTTTACCACAGTTTTAAAAGTTTAGCCAATATTGTTACTCATTGTGAAGACTGCATTGTTTGCAGGACCACAGGACATCATATTTTGACTTTCGAGGAGGTACTTTCTGTGCAGTGCTATATTTACAATAAATGAAAACTACTAACAAATACATTTACAAATTTTACTTCCAAGCAAATACAAAAACCTTGCCAAAAATTACAAAGCAAGTGTAGAAAAATATTTCAACAAAGCAATGAAAATCAAGTGAAATATATAAAATTTTTATAAGGCATTAATTTCCCAAGAAAGCAATTTTTGCAATCATAATCCAAACGTTGGCAAAAGCACGTGAAGATGGAAAAAGTATCTTGATGAAATAATGAAATTGATATTTATCACGACGATATGAAAATTGTCATGATAAAGACACAAAAAAATTACACAAATAACAAATAATCTTCTTCAAATTTTTATAACATGAACTGTTGAAAAAACATGAAGAGAAAAACTGTATATATATAAACATACAAGAAAAAAAAAGTCAAAATATCAAAAACATACAAGAAACAGAGGGCAGAAAAAGGAAGACAAAAATTTTATAATTTGAAAAATATCATGGCAAGCCAGTCGTCAGGAAGAGAAACCCTCCTATGATATTAATGAGTGCTTTTTCTGCTAACGACATACGAAAAAACTTAAAATTTGTCGTTATCCCCTCAAAAAGGACTAACAATTAAAAAATGGAAAAGTTCTGGATTAAAATATAAATACAATGAAGATGATTTAAAAAATCGAAAGTTAAAAATCCGAATACATAATACCTAGATTAAGAATAAAAACAGAATTATTCTCAAAAAATATAAAAGAGATAAAAAGAAAGAAAAAGGTTTACCACCGCCGGGAATAAACGCATGAGTTACTGTGAGTCTCTACTAAAAGTGGAAAAGTAGATAACTATTTCTGCACTTGCGCAAAAGCTGCGTATACATATAACGCCATGCTTTAATGAAGGAGAGGTGTAGTCCATTTTGAAGGAAGAGACAATATTTGGCTTAATCTTCTTTTATTCAGTCATTGAGGATATTAGGTTATTTCTTCCTGGGTAAAGGATTCAGTTTTTTCGTAGCTCCACGACCAGAATAGAAGAGGTAACGCGCGAAGAGGCGCGCTGTTGTTGTCAGGTTACAAGTTGGAATCAAAAAGGGCAGATAGGAATGCGCAGAAAGTTTAAGTACCCAGAGAAGGGAAATTTCCCGGGAAAGACTCCTGACTCGGAAAGAAAGTTGTAATGCGCTTATTACGATGGAAGTAGAAGTAATTAAAATGAGGTATTCTTAAAAGTGATTTAGGAAAGTTAAAAAATTAAAATACCATATATATATATATATATATATATATATATATATATATATATATATACAGAGAGATTATACAGAGAATTAAATGTCTTCTTTTATCGTATTAATAATTAAATTAAATGCCTTTTTGTACCAGTATTAATAAAATTACAATTAAATATATCGCCTTTATCAAAATGATTCAGTGTCAAGAAATTCCCCACTGACTCGCCAATACATTGAAAAAAGTAAAACGGCCATATTGAAATGAATTTTAAAAAATAAAATTTTTTACATATATAGATAGTTTTTTATTACTTGAAGGAACATTTATGCGAAATTCGAAGAAAATCGAACAACTCGTTTGAAGCTTCTTAACTTTCTTTTCCATAAAAAAAATACGACGACAGCACAGTGCATACATTTTTCAAAACTCAACTGCAGATAAATGTTGGGAGCTACGACCTTGAAACTTCGGCGCTTCCGTGGAGGGTTGAAGGACATCTGCCGAGTTTCTTTGTGTGATTTCGCTTTAAAGAGGGCACCAGTCCTACTAATTTTTGATGTCTTATCGAAATATACGTACTATCTTGCTAACAAAGTTGCATTTGTTATTGCAAGCATACTACTGCATACAAATTAAATAACAGATAAAATTTTATTATTTTTTTAAATAAATAATCTTTTGATCCGGTTTTTTCCACATTAAAAAGTGACAATTGCCTTTATTTTCCAAGATTAATTCAAAGTTTAAGTATATTTTAAGGTTGTATTGTGCATTAGGCGCAATGAAAATTACAGTTAAAATGTTTTGAGTTTCGATTCCAAGTTTGGCTGTAAAATCAGACGCAACAGAAGGAGAATTTGTTTCTTATCTCATAAATCATTGCATCTGATCAGATATTTACTTTCATTATTTACACTTGAATATCATAAGCAGAGTTATTCATCTTAGATGTTCACGACTTTCAGATTATTTTTGCAAGCATTTCACGGTCCAGACTTGTACTCCACACGCAAATTAATGCGTTTGATACACGACATCATATCAAATATGCAAATCGTGCATTTGTAGGTAGCTTTCGTGTATTTGATTCACATCCTTTGGATTCAAATTCGAAGTGCTGCTAGAAAGCTGATTTGGGCCTTTATGTCTAGAATTGGATATCTTCGTGAGAAATGCATTTTTATTTACACTATCTTATCAAAAGTATCCGGTCACTTTCGTATTTTCACATTTTTTTAGAATTTCTCCTGAAAGACTAAAGTGACTGCCATTGAACTGCGACCACGTAAATAATACTCTAATTCACATTTTACAGTGAAGATTAGGTCCTGAGGGCAATTAGGGGACCGTCTACAAATTGATGAACACGAAAATTATTTTGGCCCACCCGCTTCAAAGAAAGTTTATAAGATGAGATGAAACTTTCATCAATGGTTATGTTTGATGTGCATAATATTTACATGGATTTTCGTAACCGAAGACCAAACATTCGGGAAGATATAAAGGTTTTCTTAAAAAGTCCCAAATTTTTCCGCCTGTTTTTTGCTTGTAACATGCAGAGTTTTCTGTTATATTATACGAAACCTACAGAAATAATGACAAAATGTTGGAGAAGTATTGTGTAAAAATCTGGAAGAAAATTTTTAATATTAGAGAAAGTATGAGTACTTGTAGTAAATAATATTTTATTGCACATGGCGCGAGACATAGCGTAATATTTCTTTCATAACTTTAAAGCCAGATATATAGAGAAACTTATGTAAAATGTCCAGTTAAATATCATTAAGATTTAGAAAGATATCAGCATTTCAGTGAGTAGAATTTTTGCTTCCCTCTAAGAGAAACAAAACGATGAGGGGTTTTCCAAAAATGGATATTTTTTAAACTTAAATTTTCGAATAGTAATCGTGAAACTGCAATTTACATTAAGAATTTTGCTTATAAGTATGCGTGGGTATTCAGAATGTTAATCTTTATTAAATTCTATAAAATTATTCAAGAAATGTTAGTTAGAGTCTATTCTGTACATGGTCGAAGTTCAATGGCAGTCAGTTTAGCCTTTCAGAAAAAATTCTAAAAAAATGTGAAAATCCGAAAGTTTCCGGATACTTTTGATCAGATAGTTGATCTTGAATTTCCATTTAACCAGCAATAATCAATGTTTCGATAGAAAATCAAGTGACTTAACGGTATTATATAGAGAAGTTGCTTTCACATAACGTGTTAACCCTCTGGTTATTTAGGGTTCTCAAATCTGAGTACAGTTGTATACGAAGGTTTGCTTGCTAATTGATATCTGGAATGGATTCGTCTGTCCCGTTCCCCCTTTTCTCCTCACTACGGGTGGTGGGAGATGTGAATGGCAGGCCTTTCATCTCTTGTCTCTCCCTCAAGGGTCCCTTTAATGACCATTCGCCCAACTGCCTTCTGCCCCCTTTCGGAACATCAACGGGCCGAAATCCGCCCCACTAGTATAGAAGTTGCATGGCCGCTTACGGGCGGCTTAGGAGTCAGAGTGTTAATGAAACTGTAACTCAATAAAATTATGATCTTCGCAATACTCTTCATAATATAATCTTCACTATTACCCATACAAATTCAGAATAATCTACCCATATCCTGATAATATATATATCAGTCGTTGACTGAATAATATTCAGTGCTAACTCCAAGGGACTTCCGATCTTAGAGAATCAGGATTTCCAGTCTTATTTCCGTGGAAGTTCCGTCAGGTTCTTGGAGGTGTGATTATTGAATCGTTGAAATCTAAAACTAGAATGTAATCTGATAGGATATATCCTGAATTCGTAGGTAAAATATTTTTTGAAGTATAATATTATAAAGCTCTTTGCTGCTTAAATTGATATATTTTCAGACTAGGATATTTATCTATCAAAATTAATGAAACATCTTTCTGAGAAATCTCCCAATTGTTTTCTGATCAAAAACTGTTAAAAATGCCCATGCTCATCCATTCTTTACATATTTTTGCCGATTTAAACACTTCCTAGCTTTTTCAAATGTCAGAATAATTTTTAAAAGCTTCATCATATATTTGAAATCCGATTCCTAAAAACACTCCGAATTTGATTTTTTTTTAATTAGTGATAATTATTGGCGTTGTACCATCAGCATGCATTGATTTTGCACTTGTTTATCAATTTTCCTAACTACCAGAGAAGAAAGTTAAAAAAAATGATGCTTCCATTTCCTCTAATTAACTTCACTGAGAACAAAATTTGTTTACTGTTAGAATTAATTAGTATTTCGAAAAATGTATCTCACCCATTTAACAAGTTAATGCGGAGAAAAAGTAAATTATGTGTTTGAGTATGGGAACGAAGGATATACTTAAAACCAAATCCTAATTAGCTTACACGTTATGTTTTTTTTATTCCTCATTAAAACAGCAGTTTGTTTTAAATTTTCATTTCTAATACATTAATTGCATGCTTCCCAAATTATGTATTACATACTTTTCACGATTATCTGAGTGAAAAAGCTTTCAGTTCATCCTAATTTGTAATACCTCCTTTGAATTTAATGCTTGATTTGAAATTTAATTACTATACAATAAACAAAAATACTAATTTATAGTATTTTTTCTGTTCTAGCAGATATCTGGATAATGATAATTTTACCTTGTGAAACTAAGATTTTTTAAAATAATTTTTATTTAGAATACAGAGTTCTTTTAAAACTGGATTCTTCGGGTAATTTTTATATATACATTTTAAACTTAACTGAAATTTAACCACAAGAGAAGTTGATTTTACTCCCTAATGTCACAGGAATTCGTTGGTTGGGAAACAGATTCACACTATAGCTACCTTCATACTGTTACAAACATGGAAAGTCGCTTTCCAGCAATTTGAGTCTTATGGCTGGGGAGAGTTTTACAGGGATAAGTATGAGATGACCGACAGCAGCCACGTCTGGACTCCTGACCTTGGTGACCATTTTGGCGACGAAATATGGGATCTCAAAGGTGCTGGAATCTACTCGATATTTCTATTAGGAGAGAAGATACGCTTGAATGTACTAGATAATTCCCTGTGACGTCACGGCCTGCCGAGGGAGACTATAGAAGGAGAGCGCTTGGATGACGGAGTGTGTGTTGATCGACTGGGATCGCCTTGGAGCTCGAACGTCTTTGGAGTTCTATCCGCTGTGCGAGCTGGTAAGCTGTTAGACGCCGAGTGGTAGTAGTGTTGATCCATTGGGAACGACTTTAGAGCTTCGTCCGCAGTGCGAGGTAGGAAGCTGGTGAGCTGAGCGCTATTGAAAGTGCAGTTATTGTCGTTACTAGTTATTTGCTGATTGTTTGTGTTGTTAGATAACAAAGTGCTGAACTGTTATTACTTGTGAATTGTCGTCTGTTTACATTAGTATTCTGTGTAAGAACTATTGTTTCCTGTACCTGTGCTACGTGTTTTCCTGCTTTTTTGTAAATTAACCTTCATTCTTCATTATTCTGTGTGTTGGACTGTTTACACCATACACCCACTGAAAGATTTCGTAACAATACGTATTAAAAAGATTACATAAAAGTATGCTATTTAAAAAAGGAATGCTACTGATACTGTAAGGATTCAAACAAAGGGCTTCAAAAAATTAAAGAT
Source organism: Araneus ventricosus (assembly GCA_013235015.1). Classification (NCBI taxonomy): domain Eukaryota; kingdom Metazoa; phylum Arthropoda; class Arachnida; order Araneae; family Araneidae; genus Araneus; species Araneus ventricosus. Next base: position 35,143 of record BGPR01005577.1, on the reverse strand, counting down.
GACTGCAAATATTCATCTGGATGAGAGCAATAGTAACAAATAGATATACGTTAATGAAAAACATGACTCCCCTTGAGTACTCGGTTCTATGTATTCAAGCTTATCGATCAGGTTTTGGATTATGGATTCACATTTATCGATCAGCATGTAGTATAACTATCGTGCGTTCACCAGCTAATACGAACGTCCAGATATCTTTCTTCCCAAAGCTACTCACCCATGCTCAATCAGATGTAAATCAGAAAAGCGACAAAGGCCAATTTATTCGAGTGATATCCACATTTTCCCGGTTGAGTTCACTTACAACATGTGTCCGATATGATCTGGTATTATTGTCCAAAATAAGAAATTTGGTCTAAATTAACGTCGGAATTGAGCCTATGGGAAAAGTTTAACCCCTGGCTATAGTGTTCATCGGTAATAGTAATTCGTTACATTAAATGCGATTTATCGGTTATTATTCATACAAATCGGATTATTCACTTTATCCATTAAAAATGTGGAGCACAGTTCTCCCAGAAATTGTTACACTACAAGAGAAAACAATGACTTCCGAAATGGGCTCTCTCCTTGATGTTATTGGGATAAAACATTGGCCCCTCTCGGCACACCACTTGGAGTCCGATGGAATCATCCGTCAAGCTGAAACGAGTCTTATGTAAAGCAAATACAGCCCACTGTTGTTCCATCCAATCTGTACGCTTCTAAAACCGCCCATCAAAACTGCAAATAGGAGATTTTCGTCAGGGGAGTCAAGGGGTGTGTGGTAGTGGAATGGAATGTTCCATTCCACTACGACACACTGGTATAATATCGTCTACGACTCACCTCCTGAGTACGACACCCCCTGAGTGAAACATAGCCATACACCATCCAGCAGTTACATCTTTCGGAGTGGTAATGCAATAATGTGTGGCTATGTTTTGTAGAAGCGCCAGCTATCAGGTTTCCGTTAAGTAAACTGATGAAACGCAATATGATCAGCTGTCGTTCCAAATAATATTAAAATCAACTTTATTAGACCACTGCACCAAATGATAGAACTAAATAACATATCGAATTTTTCAGCCTCCAATAATAATTGTTAAACTTAGTGTCTAAGTCATTATTACCAAATTATCCGTACACATGATCAAGGCAAGTAACTTTGGCTTGACTTCATATTCTTTTCATGACGATGTTATATCAGTCTTAGTGAGAGTCCCTTGGTAATGTTGCGTACAGCGATGTTAGGCGGTGCATATCAAAATAAGGTTGCCACAGATTACGTGGCATTTTCAGAGGCCACACTCCCCACTAATATCTTTTCAGCTGTTCTCACTCTTATTTAAGATTAATGCTAATACACTATTTAGTTACACTTCATGTCCTAAACCCGTTGATCTGCCGGATTGATGTCGGCTGGTAAAGCAGCTCGTCTCCTTTAACCATTTAAGAACACTGAGGATAGTCCTCCATGACGAATGCTAATATGGTTAGTAAAATTATGTTCATAAGAAATTATGGAAATAAATAAATTTAAAAAGTGCAATATTTTCACAATATTGTTATCAGTATGATTTGTCACCTACATTCCGTAGATTTTGAGCTATAAAATCTGATGAAAGCAATAACTAAATAAATTCGCATTTCTTAGTCACACGTACAGAAAATCTGACACCAATAAAGAAGGTTCGAATATGCTATTGCATCTTTTCCTAAGAAATGGAACAACATAAACCATTAATAATGAGAATAAACGCTTCTATTTATCTGCTCAACTAATGTTCTTCCCTATTTAGGTTCAGTGAGGCATTTATTATATTGGCATAAGAGCAATTCCCGAATTTTATTATGAGCTTCAGCACGAATTGCACTATCTCAAAAAATGAAACTCTGGCTATTTGTTGGCAAACTATCATCATTTAGTTCTGTTTTCCCACCATTAATAAATTTTCCCCACTTACCACAGATTAGCATTTACTTTATCATGCATCTTCATAATTTGTAAAATCTTCCTGCTCAAAGAAAGTTTCTAGGTTCTTTTATGAAAACCTTTGAAAAGGAAATTATGAATATTAAGTGAAATTGATTTTATTTACGGCCGAAAACTGGAGACTGTTAATTAATTATAAGTTATTAAGTCATTTATTTAATTAAATATCTTTCTGTAAAATTTATTTCTCCTTCCAATATTATGAAGTTATCACTCAAAGGATAAACAATTTTAATAATTCTAAGAACTGGGGAAACTGTAATCACAAAATATCACTGTAGAAAGTAGAAAATTCTTAATGAAATTTGCGCAAATTAATATTAATCACTGAGATAAACCAAGAAATAAATAATTGTTTGTGTTACTCTGTGTTATTAATGTTACATACTTATATTCCTTTCAAAAGTTGGTGCATTCTGTATAACATTTCTTTGTTAAACTTTGTCATCTAAAACGGAAAATAGAATTGTAGTCTTACACATATCTTAAGGCATTAAAACTAGTTTGTTGTAGAAAAGAAATGAGAATTTATAAAGTGATAATATTTAAAATAATTATGGATGCGGCAGAATTAAGGACATTTCAATGTCAAGGGCATTGTTAACATATTGCATAGATGAAACTTATATTCATCTATTCCTTCTTCCTCTAAATAATCGTGAGAAAATCTCTTGAGCTTAGAAACTGAAAAAATTAGGTTTAAAAGATTTGGTTAAAAAATATGGCTTTTTCCAAAAGAAATAACTGGAATATTTCAAGATCATATATCTCATAATTCAATAAATATAATTGTTTAATATTTTGCTAAATTTTAATTATAAGAACTATTTTGGACAGTCGTCCATATTTTATTACGCATTTACAAATTAATATAAAAGATTTATACCCCCTTTTTAAAAACTATTCTAACCTTAAATGTTCTAATCTCATAATACGACTCTCTATTTTTAAACAGAAACAGTCAGGGACATTTTTTCAAAGTCTCAATGGCGGCGATTGGGGGGCAAAACATTTATAGACACCTAAATGTCCCACGAAGTATGCTGGATAGACAACAAAAATTAAAAATTTATTTACAAAATTAGCTGATTTCTTGGACACTATTGTTATTTTTATATAATTTCTAGTTTTAGGCAATTAAAATGAAATAAAAATTTAATTTTTTCCGCAAAATGTAGGGGAGAGGAGGCTGCCTCCCACTTCGCTGTCGCCACTGACGAGATGGTTCAAGAGGTTCAAACTATGATTGTTCAAACTTATTCAGAACTCCAAGTGGCTTTAGGTGTTACTATGAGAATTTGTAAAAATGAAACAATGATTTGTTGCTTGAAATTTTTCATCTTGCGAAATTGTTATTAAGTTTTGTATTTGTAAAATGGAGGCTTCAAATCTGGTTTTATTTTTGATAAAGGATACATTTGTTGCTTCAGCGGTAGAATAAAGGAATACTCCTACCAAATTACAGGCAACCCATAGAGACACTTAATCCTTATTCGTATTTAAATAAATTTATAATATAAACTACAGTAATTCTCGCAGCGGTACTCGTGGTTACTGCTAAAATTTTTAATATAAATATGGTGCTAAATGATGAATTACAAATGAAATACAATTTTCACTTAATTTATCGCCTACTTTTCTAGACCACCTAAACATTATTAGCCGAAATTGAAAGTATAGCTGAAACAAAAGTAGTACATTGCGTTTTATATACAATTGAAGGATTAAAGAAAACAAGTTTTTGATTTAAATATTTTTTATTTAACAATTGTTTAAATTAAAAATTACTGTCATATTTAACAAATGGATATATTCTGATTATGATGCACACGAATAGACAGAAAGAACAATTCACATACAATTACACATAGAAACAGCTGCAGCTTTAAGAAAACAATACACTATAGCGCTATCATCAAAAACTAAAATTCTTTCATTGAAATGTTTTGCTCTATGAATTTTAGAGCCAGTTTTCTAACGTATAAGCAAACTAAAATACCTCACGTGAGATCTCATGTAAGGAATTGAAAGAATAGGCAAAATGTTGCCTTAGAAAAATGTAGATCTGGAACGCACAGAAATTTCACCAGTTTGTTGGCTGTAATGCTTTTCGCTCCTTCAGTTCTTTACGACATTTTCGGCAATAATCAATTTCGTTGAATACAACTGAACATTCGTTGCAGACTTACACGCCTCTAGATTTTCATCAGATCACATATATTAGCGGATGTTTTTCGTTGCACAAAAACTCACTATATTCTCTAAAAATCGCATAACTGAAACTCCAATCTACAAAACTCTTGCAGAATATAGATGGAAAAAGACGCTGGTGATTACAACCATTTTTACTTCTTCAGTTACATATATGTGCAACGAATTTTTAACCAGTTGTCATTGAATGCATTAATCAATTGAAACGCATTCGCGCTGGTCCAGATTTATAAATTTCTATGCCCTAGGCCAAAACACTTAATGCTGCGGTCTCTCCACTCGTGCACACACGTGAAGTATAGAAATAGGCAACGTAACTGTACCTCCAGTTTAATCAGTGTATGTATGTGTTTATTTAATGCAGAGATGTGTCTGAAAACAGTACTTTATACGGTCTTTTCAAAATAATAATGAAATTTATAAACATTTGATTGTAATTTCTTCTATAATTGCACCCTGCGAATATTGCGCCCCATGGGATATCTAGCAATACATTCGCACCGCTTTAACCCTTAAAAGCAAGATTTTTTAAAAATTGTTTTCAAAATGTTTTTTCAACTTTCCTTTTTCTTGAATAAAACATGGAAAATTGCTTTTAAAAAGTCCTATTTTGTTTTAAGTATGGTTTATGGCTGAAGAAGAGTTTGTCACCAACTGAAAACAACGGGCTTTATTTCAGAAAATATTTCATTGATAAATTCTATAATGTCAAACATAGATGAATTTTAATAAAAAATAACATGGGTAAGGAATTTCCTTCGGCATTGTACACTAAAATATGGCGTACAAACTCAATTGCAGAACAGTGTTGAAACAATGCTGGTACTCAAGAGTACAAACAAAGTTAAAAAATTAGCCTTACGTGAAAAACATGAATTTATTTTTTATTTTTTTGTCAGCACTCAGGCTGCCATCTGTATGTTGTATATTGATTTAATAAAAATTTCAGTTTGTGTCCTATTGGCAACAATATGCATTAGAGCTTCAGTCTTATTCTGAAGAGTTTAGAACACAAAATTTGGTACACTGCTCAAACAAAGGGCCTTTAAGCGTTAATTTAGCATCAGGAGATTAAATAAAAAGTACATCAAGGAGAGTTGAGGAGAAAAAATGTTCTTTTTCTTTTTTTCATTTTTTCTCTATTCTTCCACAAATACAAGGATGTTCTGAATCCAAAAAATAATATTTAATGTTTCTTTACATAAAAGATATTGAAATATTAGCTACTCAATAACATATTCAACTATTAATCACTCCACGAATAATGAAAATCCAAGCAGAAGACGTGCTTAAACTAAGACATGATTCTAATAGTGTATCTCTTTACGAAATTCACTGTCTTCACATATGTCTGAGAGATCATTATTAATTTATTCATCTTCATTCATCAGTCTCAATTGCATATCATCATGCATATGTAGAAGCTTATTTATTACTTATGCAGATGAAGTATGAAATGTTAGATATAGCCCAAGCATTCTCTCAAATAGAACATACATTCCATTATGTGTTTCCGCTTCGATTTCCAAGCGCCAAATAATAAATCTGAGGTTAAATATGTATCGAATGTCTAGAATTTTGCAGCTGATTCATCATGGGTCAAATATTTTATCTGAGCTCTGTTTCCTCACTTTCTTTATATAATTATCGGTCTATACAAGCGATATCTTTTTCTTCTGGGGATTTTATATAAAAAGAAATTATTATTGCATTGCTATGCTTCAATAGTGTTCTGTTTTAACTTCAATCACATAAAGACATTCTTCATTTCTATATCAGTGATAAATATTTTTTTGTAAAGACTCTTATTAATAAAGTGGGTTTATTACCTACCTACCGCCAAAGTGTAACATGTTGCTCGTCTAGAATTTTGAATGAGTTTCACATCAATTATATCTCCTATGTGGTTCATACTGTCCTAAGTTCCAAGAGCAAGATGTTTAAAAACTCATATGTTTGGTAGACATTTATGATTTTCTATATCCCGTCTTCTAATACGAATTGTGCCTATTCTTTTCTTTTTTCTAACACGCATGCATAACGACTGGTCTGTGATCTCTCCACAAATTTGAGTTTTACTGTTAAAGGGAATATGGAGAAAAGTTAAGCTTATACAACAGTTTGTTAACTAAATCTAAATATGTTCATAAAAAAAGATAGAAAAGTTTCTAAGCAGGGGCAGCTCATACACAAGTTTGCAGAATTGCAGCACCCGCAACTTTTTTCCCGTGTATAAAATAAAATCACATATTTGGTTTTTTTAACATCTAAAATCCAGCAATTATCTTCCTGCGATCAACCGGAAAGCAGGAAAAGTCAAGGTTACTCGACAGAACTATCTCTATCCGCTTATTCTTTGAGAAGCTTTATCTCTGTAAGAGAACTATGAATTCCCATTGTCCCATTTCCTTCTGCTTGAGCATGCGCATTTGTAATGCAATATCAACATGTTTTCCCTATGAGGCGTTTATTTAAGAACGAGAATGGGAGCTACACAGCACCCAAGCGACAGGAATGTTGTTGTTTAAAATATTTTCTCACTGCGGAAAAATGTTTCTTGATATGAAATTTGAGAACAAATAACTTTAGTAATAAATAATGAAGGGAAATGAAGAACTAATTAGTAAGATAAATAAAACTTTGATTAAAAATATTGTAGATTAATTTGAATTTAATTTTTTTGGAATCAAAATATTTTCGACAGCTTTTGCTTACAAATGTTGACAAGTCTCAAAGGAGGAGCTTTCAAAATTTCTGCAGCTCCATGATTATTCTGCACGATCCTATTTAAGATCTTGAAGCAGATCTGATTTAGAAAAACCCACGGGAATGTTCAAGAAACACATTTTAGAGAATATCAAACACAGCGGTTCTAGTGCCACACGTTATATCATCCACTAAAAATAAATTAAATTTTAAACAGAGACGGGGGAGGGGCAGGGAGGGGTATAGGTGTAACGGACGTCACTCTTAAGGGACTTCTTCTTTGTGGATAAATGTTTTTCTTTCCAATATATTCTAGAATGGGTTCAGGCCTTAGAGGATATTAAATATCAAACCTTAAAGTTTTTTTCCTCTACAGAAAACCTATTCTATTTCTGAATCTGTATGTATGAATGACCTCTGATGAAGTCATCCACCGGATTCTTACTTCTTATCCTTGTCTGTTATTAGTTTTGTGTTTTTAAATCTTCCACAAATAAAATTCACTTTATTAGTATTTTTATTTATTTTATACTCTTACCGTACGCTATACAAAAAAACAATGCGTTCGTACCCCTTTTTAAAGTCAGTTACGTTGAATTGCCGAAAAATTATAGCGTGCCCCAGGCACCAACTTGTCCTTGCTACGCAGCTGAGTTTGATTAAATACAACTTCGTAAAGAGAATCAGTAACACACACACATCAGTAACACAGAGTCACAGCACACATAGAAATAATTATAATGCCATAAATAATAACTGTTCTTCGTTTCAAGAATTTGTAGAATTTAAAGATAAATTTTTGTATTTGTCAAACTGTTCAACCTCGAGATTTTTTAGGAATCTTCGCGTTTTAGAGCAAGTGGAATTGCTTTATCTCCCTCTCCTTCCCGCCAAAAATTTGGAATAATGCCCGTTTGTGTATTTATGAAAATGGTTATTCAAAACCGCACCTGATAGAGGAATGGAATTCGGTTTGAGGACTTAACGCCAAAATTATGAATACTGTATCGAATTTTGGATTGCCTGTCTGTGCGCTTGGCAACACGATCACTAAAAATCAAAGCAAACTAAATCAGTGAAATTTGTAATAAATTTTTCATAATCAAACATTGATCTGTATTAAATTTTTGAAAAAATGCGAATCAACGGGAAGATGTATTATTTTACAATAAAAACTCGATTCTCTTCATTAAATGCCAAAGCAATGCCGAAAGAGCGCATCCGATAGTGTAAGTATTTGAGTGCTGACTTCCCTAATGTTCGTACAAACGCTTTAAAACATCTTAAATCTTTCACTATTCTACTCAATTTTTCACCATAAATTGTTACCAGCCGTCTCGCTTCTACCGGATAACTATAATGGACGCAATTTCCGATCCGTAAATAAATGCATGATTATACATAAATCTCGCGGCGACAGGAAAAACGGAATCAATAAGACAGTGCTTATGTGTGTCATAAGTAAACCTCCATATTGTCATTTAAATTAGGGAGATGGGAAATTGGAACAGTTATTAGCATATCAATAAACGGAGAGTAAAATCTAATCTAATCAGCCGTTGTGAAAGGTGGCGGCTCCGGAAAATTCGTTGCTGTTTATGGGATTGGGGGGAATATTTCCTTTTTGTTTCTATTCACAACATATTTAAAGAGCGCCATTTTTAAAGTCGGTGGATGGTTGTCAGGTATTTTTTGTTGTTTTATCTATTAATTTGTGGAATATGAGAATTTTAAAACTTATTGAATTTTAATCAAAACAATATAAGCTTCATAATCAGCCTAAATGTATATCTACGAATGAAATAAAAATTTCGTTATAGGTATTTACGTATTTTATGTTTTGAAACTTCTATTCGTACGTTTGCGTATTTCCCTATTACATTTGAACGCCCTTTTTAATACGGAATTTACACATTTGATAAATTTTTATATGATAAACAAGAGATCGAAAGCATATGAAGAATGTCAAATTTTTGCTTCTTGGTATTTAGACGAAACAGAATATTTAAGATTATTTGCAAATATTTCATATATTTAATTCTTCTTGTGTACTAATCACAGCCAATAATTTATGCGCATATATTATTTTATGTATGAAAAAAAATTCTACAAAGAAAATTAGACTCTTCTCAATCAGTTTTTTAAGGAATAAGAGAAATGATCATGAAGAGCTGTTAAAAATTTCGCGAAATTATATAAATAAGTGTTATACATTCGATTCCAATGATGTTGACTGCAGCTAAAAATTATGAAGAAGGAAGTTCAAAATTTTATGAAATCAAGAAGAAATTAAAGAAAATTATATTTTAAGGCATAGTAATTTAAAGTTATTTTCCACAGTTTCAGAACAAAACTGTTCCTCTGAGTAAACTGTTCTTCAGAGCTTAATGAGATCATGTATGGAAATTACAGAGATATGTAACGACAGAAATAATTACTAAAAACGCATATCGTTAAATCTCCAAAAGTACAATTTATGTTTGTGATTCTCTTTTTAAGCGTCATATCCTAATAATAAATGTTCTAATTGGCAATAAGGATAATTACTAAAGTAGCTAGATTATAAAATTCGCATATATATTATCTTTAACCAGAAATTACAAGTATTAGTTGAAATATTTAACAACTATGCCAATACCAAGGTGCTGTTTATCCGATAACACATCTTTACATTTGGTTGGCCTTGTTTTCAGTTAAAATTAAATATTTTTCTAAACAACTGAGTGTCTCACTGATCAAGAGCAGATATTTTTTGAGTGCACATGCATTTATCATTTTTTAAAGTTTGTATCATCGTATGAGCAAATTATGATAAACACAATGGTGTGCAAAAATTAAGGACCGTTTCGTTAAATGCCATAAATTTGCAATCAATAAAAAAAACCTATGGCTCGAAATTAATTGTGGAGAATCGTGTAATATAAAATCGAGTATCATGCACATTTTACAATGAAAATTCGGTTACGAGGGCAATTCGAGGGTCGACCAGAAAGTGATGAAGATAGAAAGGAATTTCGACCTATCACGTTTCACAGAAAGCGGATAACGAGATGAAACTTTCATCAATAGTTATGTTTGGTGTGCATAATATTTACAGGCATTTTCGTACGCATACAACAAATATTGGGGAAGGTATAAAGGTTTCTTTAAAAAATCCTAAATTTTCCCGCATGTTTTTTGCTTTAAAGATGCATAATTTTCATTTAAATTATACGAAACTTGCAAAAAACGCGACAATATGTTACAGAAGTTTTATATAATTTTTATACAGAAGTATTGTATAAAAATGTGAAGTAAATACGTTGAATATTAGAGGAAATATGAGTATTTTTACTAAATGATTTTTTACTGCCCATGTGCGAGACGTAGCGTAATTCTTCTTTTATAACTTCAAAGCCAGGCATATAGAGCAACTTATAAAAGAACTCCAGTTGAATCCTTTTAAAATTCAGAAAGATGTTGGTATTTCAGTGAGGTGAATTTAAATTTCTCTTTGAGAGAAGTTAAGTAATGAGGCTTTTTCCACAAATTAATACTTCTGAAACTTGAATTTTCGAACAGTAACAATAAATTTTAGGAAAGTTGAATATACAGAATACCCACGTACACTTATAAATTGAATATATTATTTAAATTGCATTTCGTCGAATTCAGCATTCAAGTTTAAAACATATCAATTTGTACAAAAACCCTCATTATTTAGTTTCTGTTAAAGAGATATTTTGATTCCCCTCACTGAAATTCCGATATCTTTCTGAAATTTAACAGGATTCATCTGGAATTTTTTATAAGTTGCTCTACAAATCTAGCTTTGAAGTTAGAAAAGAAAAATTACGCTGTCTCGCAAATGCGCTGTAAAATATTTAGTACGAATAGTCATATTTCCTTTAATATTCAACGTATTTACTTCAAATTTTAATAAAATACTTCATTCTAATAATATAATGTGGAGTGTTCTGCAAGTTTCGTATAATTTGATTGAAAACTTTTCATGTTATAAGCAAAGAACATGCGAGAATACTTTGGATTTTCTTTAAAGAAACCTTCGAATCTTCCCGAATATATTTATGCTATATTTACAAAATTGCATTCAAATATTATGCACATCACACATAACTATTGTTAAAAGTGTAATCTCGTTATCAGCTTTCTGTGGCACGTGATGAGTTGAAATATCTTTCCGTCTACATCACTTTCTGGTCGTCCCCCTAATTACTCGCGTGACCAAATTTTCACAGTAAAATCTGTATCATACCCGATTTTATGTCACACGATTCTCCAGAACTGATTTCGAACAATATTTTTCGTATTAACTGCAAATTTCTCGCACTTTACGAAATGTTCCTTAATTTTTACACACAGTGTACTAGCCTCCTTCGGCGACCAGCTTGTTCGCCGTGAATATACGTTTAATTAAATCTTTTACGCAAAATTTGATATTCATGATTCCCTTAACAAATAATTTTAAATTGGTATAGACATTTAAACCATGCCCTTTCAGTGGCCTTGCACCTGTTTTTTTTTCCATTATCTACATGAAAGTCCCTAATGAAGTCAATTAGCAACCAGTGTCATGTAACATCTAATTGCACACAGTTGGGGCCAATTTTGCTTTCTTATTCCTCATACAAAATATGCATTTGTTTTCAACATTAAAATGGCACGGAACATTTTACGTCTGGCAGCTTGTTAACTGCATTAAAACATTCTGATAAAAAGAATTAAAATATCTTCCAACGTGCTTGATATATTACCTGCTATACTAACCATATGAAAGAACCTTGTATACTGATCTCACAGAAAAAATTATGCAATGAAAAATAAAGTAAATTCCTTACCTTTCAAAAATGGAAGAGAAGTCACAAAATTAATATTTGTTTAAACAATGAAAACGATTTGAATTTCACTGTAACAATGAAGTGTACTGTTGTTAATTATGCCTAAATATTTATTTAAAAATGTATTATAATTAAAGAAAAATGTACCTCAACTTAATATAATTGAAAAGGTATTTTTTTTGTATTTTCAGAAGGTGTAAAAATAATTTTTGGGCTCGGTTCACATTCCCACCCTCCGAAGTAAGTTTTTGCCAGATTTCGCAGCTCTAGGTTCAGCGGTCTGCTTTGTAGAGCGCTAACACACACGTACACACAAATTCTCCATTAATATTAGTAGAGATTATTTGTAATTTCCGCATTTTATTTTGTGACCAAAACTATACCATTTCAAGATATTTTTCTGGAAGTTTTCTGTTGTTGTTTTAAAAGTTTAATTTCTATCTCCGTTTCGATCATCCTTTGTACTTTGATTGCATTATAGTGAAAATAAATTTCATTTTGTTTTAATTTTGTGGGATTTTAATGTAGTTAACCTATTTATAAAACAGATCCTATTTTAAAATTTACAGATTTAAAAAGTTCACAAGCTTAATTGTAAGTCATTTAAGAATTGCGCTTTGCTTGACTGAAAAAAAGCAAAGCATAAGATTTCTAAGGAAAACCAGGTCTTTCATTTTAGATTCATAAATATTTTCCAATATAATAATGAGTTCTAAGAATTTTTAATTTTTATCGCTTGTGCAACTACCAATTTGAATAGTCGCCTGGTTTTAAATAAGTAGGTTGTTCAAAAAGTAACGCACAATCATCTGTAGCTTGGAAATGTTGAGTACTAGAGAAAAGAAATTTTTCAGGTAGAAATATTGACCCATTAACCGCACACCTACACTTAATTTTTATTTCCGATTGTTGCCAGTAAGACAACATGACCACCGCTACTACATCAACGTGCAGTGATCGAATTTTCCTAGGTACGAATATTCTTCTTCTTTTATCCTTGGTGCAAAATTAACCATAACTTTTTTCCCCGAAAGTATCAAATGTGTTACAGCATTTAGTTCTCAAAATTTCATCTTGGCCATCTGATTGCTTCAAATATTACTTTGATTCAGCTATCAAATTAATTGCGACAACGCTTGGTATGATAGGAATTATCTTTCTTTGCCATGATATGTTTTATATCTCTATTTCTGCGAAATTCAATAATAATTCTGCGAATTTTACATCTGACATTTCAAGAAAATAATAATAAAAAAATTATTTTTTTATGTATAGTTTGACGAAAAAAATTATTCGATGTGAGGACATGCCTCTCAAATGAAATGTTTTTCTTATGAGTAGGAAAAAAACATAGCTCTTACTTTCTCGATAATTCTTTGAGTTAGACTCAATAATTTAAAACGCTTGGCTAAATTCCTTCAAATGAACGAATGAAAATTTCTTTAAGAATCGTGAAAAAACGTAATACTTGATAATTTTAGAAATTATATTTGATTTTGGTCTTAAAATATTTTATTGACTTTTATCACTCTGAAACAGATTCTGAGTCTTAAATTTCATTTCACCCAACACAAACTTATCTTATATATTAAAATTCGTACGTCAACAAACGTATGTATGTCCTTCTATCTTCTCACGAACCACTGAATCCTGAAACTAGCCGTAAGTACCATAAGATGGAAAATAATCCAAGGAATCCATTTCGACTATTTAAATTCCGAAATTGTAATTAGTTAAAAAGATATTAATTAAAAACTTAATATTGATTGATTCTCCGTGCTGCCATCTATCGACAGCTCCTATAACTATCTGTCACATCGGTTGTTCTTGCATCTGGTTTTTATAAAAGGTTTTATTTTTTTCTTTTTTAGAGAGCTTCCGCGTTTTGGAGTTTTTATTTATAAACATCGGGAAAAAATCGTTTTCCTGCATTTTTCTTTCTTTTTTTTTTTGTCGTAAGGTGTTTCGCAACTTTTACGTTTGTTGGGGAAAAATATTTTTTTCATTTTTATCCGTTTTTTTCATTATTATTCAAATACGGGCAAGACCAAAATATATGTTTCTGGTGTTTAATTTATCAGTTTGGTGTACTATTAAATCGTTTATCGTTTCTGTTTTTTATTTCGTTTTATTTTTTCTTTTGCAAAACAAATATCATGCTAATCTGTTTTAATTTATAAGCATAAGAATTCTCGAATTTTCATTCAAACCAAACTGCTTTAAGGCAGTAAAAAGGCTAAAAATGAAAGTTTTGATCCAACAAGAGAGGATTCAAAACAGATTTGAGTTTGTTGAGGAAGCTTAGTGACAATATTTGTAGGAAAAAAACAGAGGCGGGCATATGAAGAAATGTGGATAACGAGAAACGCTGGTTTATTAGCTATAAAGTAATTAAAAGTCAGGTTTTAAAAATTTTAATTAAAAAGTATAGGATTCAAAGGAGACTTACATTTTTTGGGGGAAGTTAGCGACAATATTTGTAAAAAAATAAACCGGAGGCGGGCATATGAAAATTAGTAATTAAAAGACTAGATTTGAAAGAATAATTACATTTGTTGGGGAAAGTAAGTGACAAAATTTGTTGAAAAAAAAACTGAGCCGGGCATATGAAAAAATTTGGATCTCAAGGCCTCACGTGATCTCACTCCCCTCCGCCCGGGAATATCCCATTATTCAAGATTGCCCGTGCAACGCCGGGCCATGCAGCTAGTTTCAAATATAGGGGCAAGAGGGATAAAACCATGTACATAATGTTCGAAGGCAAGTTGGAGCTAAACGTTTCGACATAAAACTTGTCAAATTTCACTAAAATATGCATTATTTATCAGAATACAATATGTCTTTCAGGAAAACTCATAGTTTTACCACTTTTTCACAAATGAATTTTGTAGAGAAAGTCAAACCTAGTCGACTAGTGGGGTAAAATAGGGTACATATATTAAATCTATGAGAAATTAGGGAAAACGAGAATTTCAGTGGAAAAAGAAGCATAAACTTTTATTTTATGTGAAAATTTAATTATAAAACAATTCTTTTAAGATTTAACAATAGTTATAGTAGTTGACAATGTAAGAAAAAAGGCGATTTTTTAAAAAATTTAACAATAATTGCAGTAGTTGACAATTTAAGAATAAAGACAATCAATTTAAAAATATTTCCAAAATTCTTTTCTAAATTAGTGATAAAACTGTATGAATGAAACATTGAAGCTAGTAATGTCACTAGCGCATTGAAACATTGCTAATTTGGAAATTACAATAAAACACAATAGCGATAAATGAAATATAAGAATCTATCAAACGTTGCACAAAACAAGAAATTGGAAAAAAGTAATCGACTTACCGGGTTCTTCTAGTATTTTAATTATCCAAGTCCAATGCATGAGAAGAAAAATAATCCAATCAAAAAGTAAAAGAAGAAAAATATATTCTTAATAATTCTTTCTTCTTTAAAAATCAAGCTAACTAAGAGACGAACTCAGTCGAAATGACGATGCGTTAAATAAAACCAAACGATTGCAAAGACTTCGAGCAAAAGATTTTTAATTTTCTTGCATTTTAAGTTTTTTATGAGAAAAAATGAAAAAATCGCTTATTTGCAAGCGAGGAAATAATGAAATAAATAAATTTCAATTCTTTTTAAAATTTTGACTAAAATAATTCGTTATATTATTTGAAACTATCACACAAAAAAAGAAAATATTGGAAATCGGAATAAATTGGAAATGCTTTCCGTCAGATCATTTGACTCAAAGGACAAGTAGGAGTGGCCCTCACAAACTACCAACTATCTCACAATCAAAGAAAATTTTCTTGGATCGGGTATACGTAGAATACCCTAGTACCCGGTTTTACCCCACTATAAGTACCCGGTTTTGCCCCGACTACAGAGGTTGTAAAAAAACTCAACAGAACCACTCAATTGTTTTACTAAATCTTTATTGTTTCATAGGACATAAATCCCTAGTAAACATATAATAATCCGGACGAAATATAGTCTTGATAATTGTAATGATTAATAAGTAAGGATAGTTTAAAAAGAAACGAACATTGGAGAGTTGAGATCATAAAACAAATAAACCTTCCCAGACAAAGTGAATTCAGCAACAAGAACATGGCAACTATGTCCATTCTTTTTTCCCCTTCACTAGTAGAATATAATTCAGAATTTGTCCTCTAGAAAGAAGAATTAATAACTCCAAAATCAAGGTACCCGGTTTTACCCCAATACCCGGTTTTTTCCCACTCTCCCCTATATTAAAAAAAGAATTTTCTTTGTACATGCCATTCTCTCACGGAGATGTTGTTTTATTTTTGAAATATTTATTTTGTACCTCAAAAATCTTCTTACATCGGAAGCATCCTTTTTAAATCCGAATAAATAAAACTTAAGAAGATATAATCCTCAAAAAGCCAAAACCATAAAATGCTTGCGTAAGAGCTTTTTTGAAGGACCCTTCAGGACTTTCTAACTTCAGATTTCAAGAGAAATTCTTTTTAATCCGTATAGAAGTAACTTTTATCTGTCATGCTCAAATGCAGTCACATTCAAATGTTGAAACACAATAAAGGAAATATATTCAGCAAACATGTGAGTGAGATTCATTTGGATGAAAATAAAAAAGCATTAGAGGTAATGAGTTATAAATAAGAGTAAAATATCAAGAGATACTGCATTATTTGGTATAGAAATTTTACCGTTCACCATTTCATAAAGAGTTCTGAGAAATCAAAAAATAATCTTACTCAGATGAAATGGGGAAAATGTTGCGAGTGTTTTAGAAAAATTTGTACGAACTGCTGAAAAGCTTATTTGAAAAATATATTTTGAATATTCTATTTATTAAAATTTTCTACAATATTTTATTTATTTTTCTTCTGAAATTAAATTTGTGCACTATTATTTTTTCCCCTCATTTTCGTATTCTTGAAAGCCTTTTTGCACAAAAAAAAAGGAAAATCGTTTTTGAAACAGTTTATCTTACTGAGACCTATACCTGTTATTCTATACATCTTCGTCGCTTCTTTTGATTCTCGTAGTGATGCAATTTCAGAGCAAAGGACCAATTTACATTTCAGAGAAAGAATAAAAGTTGCCAGATGTGAAGCTCCCACAATGAAGTGTTGGGTTATTTGGTTCAAGTTAAAAATGAAGCATTTAACAAATTAATTTCGGTATTGTTCATGTGAATGTGTCGTTAATGATAACTAATTTAAGTTAATAATCTTATTAAGCTGAACACAGAACAAAAAGTCTTTAAATTTTTGCTAAGGCGCTTTGTTTTCTGGATTTCGTTATTAAGTTTAATCCTTTATTTCCCGTCGGTACTTTTAACTTCAACTTTCTTTAACCATGCTTATATCTTCGTAATTTGACCTTTTTTCCCTGACAGGATTCAGATGAATACGAGGAATGTAGTTCCGACAGCTAGAAATACATGGAAAATGAAGAAAAAAAATTAAATTTTAAAAATATTAATAAAATAAATTAAATTATTTTGCTTAATTACGAAGTTTTTTCATCTTCCCTGGAGTTATTCTGCATTAAAACGTATCTAATGATGCCAAAACAAAATTGAAAAGTTGCTGGTAAGTTAATTCTCTAAATAAAGGGTTAAGGAAACATATCTCCGTAGATATTCCATCTTATTTTTTATGGAATCGGTTAAAATCATTTTGTTACTAACACACATGATATGTGTGCTCTAGACGAAGATGGCTCGTTCTCTGATTACTTGTGATATGAATAGAAATGTTCACAATCTTGAAATGAATGAATGTTTTCAAAGCATTTAAAGCTTTTATTCGGAAAATATAATACGTAGATTATTTCAAACCTTTTAATTTCTATGTAGTGCCGGTAGAAAATACCGATTGGTACTTGTATACACACTATATTATCAAAAATATCCGGATACTTTCGGATGCATGTATTTTTTTTCAAATTTCTCCAGAAAGGCTGCATGAACTGCACTTAATATTCTACCATATGTTGAATAGGCTTGGACTTACATTTTACAGTGAAGACTCGTTCCCGAGTGCATTTAGGAGACCGACCAGAAATTGATGAAGTAGAAAATGATTTCAGTTCACCCCGTTTCACAGAAAGCCGATAATGATTTGCAACTTATACCAAAGATTTTCTTTGCTATGCACATTGTTTACACACAATTTCGTAAAAATAGTATCTATATTCGGGAAGATATAAAGGTTTTCTTAAAAAATACCAAATTTCTCCACATGTTTTTTGTTTATAACATGCAGAGTTTTCAACCAACTTATACGAAACCTACGGAATACTAGACAATATGTTAACGAAGCACTGCATTAAAATTTCAAGTAAATACTGTGAATAATAAAAGAAATTTGCACTAAATAATTTCTTACTGCGTATGTGTGAAACAGTATAATTTTTTATATAATTTGGAAGCCAGATACATAGGGAAACTTAAATAAAAATTCCAATTGAAAACAATTAAGTTTTAGAAAGATATTGGCATTGTAGGGAGAAGAATTTCTGTTTCTCTCTATGAGAAACAAAGTGATCAGGGTTTTTCACAAATTGATATTTTTTAAACTTGAATCATTGAAGAGTAATACTGAACTTTATAAAAGTTGAATATTCTAAATACCCATGTATACTTATGAATAAAAAAGATAATTTAAAATGCAGTTCGAAGCTAACTTTTTGAAGATTCAATTTTAAAAAATATCAATTTGTGAAAGTGTTAGGATACTGTTATCATATATTGTATTTATACAATCAGAAAAAAAATTATATATGCTCTTATATATATGTATAAATGCAAATGTTGTTAAAATGTATGAAGAAATAAATCGAATATACACAACTATGATAAAGGCTATAAGCATTTTACTTACTAATTCAATGAAGAAGTTCAATGAAATAAATTTTAACATAAGCATTTAGCGGTTTAATTAAATTAATTCTGAAAGTAAATTTATAAAATGATTATAATCTTTGACATCTTTAAGTTGTTTGAGATATAATATCAGATAGGATAGAATATAAGGGAATTCCTTATATAGGAAAATATAAGGAAATTCCTTATATAGGAAAATATAAGGAAAATTCATTAAAGATAAGAATTTAGGGCACATAGTGAAATAGAATTTGGGTGCCGTATGAAGCGAATCAGACCGTTCCATTAACGAGTACTCATTTATTTTAATCCGTCCACCTCAAAATGAAACAAACAGTTCAATGTTTTTCTTCATTAGCTTCTTCCCTAAGTCTTATGTAACATCCTAAATCGTTACTTAACAAGCAATACCTATTGCCGCATGTTCCTACCAGATCCTATGAACATGAGACCGCATGTTCCTACCAGATCCTATGAACATGAGACCGCATGTTCCTACCAGATCCTATGAAAATGAGACCGCATGTTCCTACTAGATCCTATGAACATGAGACCTCATACTCCTACCAGAAATGAAAAAAATCAGAAATATTTGTTATTGGTTGCGAAAGATTCAGCTTTCTCTTCCTCTTTGAAATTTCAAAAAATTGAGATAGGTGGTGTTGCTTGTTAAGCGAATAAATACTACTATAGTCTAAATATTATCGTCACCTTATTAAATTTTCCTAATACGAGCCGCCTTTGGAGACAAGCTTGTTCTCCGGGAATATGATCTCAATTGAATATTGCCTCATTTTATATTCATGGTTCTCTTAACAACGTAATTTTAGATTTCAGATTGTGATAGATATTTAACCCATGTTCTATTAGTGACCTTGGATTTCTTCTGTTTACTGTCTATATGAATACTCCTAATGTAGTCAAATAACCTCTGATGTCTGATAACGTCTGACCTCTAATTCCATATTGTCAGCACTATCCTCACTTTCTTATTCCTCTTGTAAAATATGCATTTGATTTCAACACTAAAATGACGTGGCACATTTTATGGTCAGGGATATGTTAAATGGATTGGAACAAAAATTAAAACACGCTAGATTAGAACATGCTGATAAAAGAATGAAAACACAGCAACCATAACCATTCATCTTAATGGATATCTTTCTTATGTAAGCAAAGCAATATCTCAGAACTATTGGCTTACAGATTTTACAAAAATGCTGATAAAATAATATATGAAAAATATATATATTAGGATATTTTCTCAGATTACAAAAATGAAAGAGAAATATGCAATTAAATATTTGTTTAAAAAATAAAGAGTTGCGTTACATCAATTAAAATTATTGTTGTAAATTATGCCAAAACATATTTGTAAAAAATTATTAAAATTCGAGAAAACATTCTACGGCAACTTAATTGAAATCATTCGAAAGATAATTATTTGCTCTTTCAGATAGTTTAAAAATGATTTTTGTGCTGTAATATTTTCGAAAGTTATTAAGTAAAACCGCCAAAATTTCGCTTAATTTTTAATTAATTAGAATTAGAGTTAAAATTTCAAGAAAAAGGCTCCGAGGTGCACATTTCCACCCTCCAAAGTGTTTTTGTGCCAAATTCGTAGCTCTAGGAACACCGGCCTGCCCTGTAGAGCGCCAACACACATTCGGACACACACACACACACATTCTCCTTTATTATTAGTAGAGATTTTAATATAAATTGCTACAGGACGTATCTGTTATTTTTTCTGTGGCTTAAAACTGCAAAATTTAAAAGACATCCTCTCCTCCTGCCTAGTAATGTACATAAGTAATACACTACCAAAAAACTTCGAAAGTTTCTTTAAATAATAATTAAAAGAACTTGAAAATGTTCTACATTAGATGCGTCTTGGGAAAATAATAGCCAAGATCATATTTAATAAAGGCTTCCATATTTAAACACGATTGAATATCAAACAGCGAAGTTGGAATGTTTGAATTTTTAAAAACTATTTTAAGACTATATTCGAGGAAAAAAGACAATTCATAACTTGCAATTTGTATATTAAAAATGAAAATTAAAAAGAAACTGTTGCAAAATCAGGGATAAAAAACCCGAAACACTAATTAAGATTTAAGTAAATCCCTCCTTCCCAAATCACATACACATTTCACTTTCCTTTCTCATTAAATTTTAAATGAATGTTAGGCATCACTCTAAATACTAATTAATTCTAACAGAAAACTTAAATTTTATTCCCAGTGAATTAAATTATTAGAACTGGTTGCATCATTTTATTATTATTATTTTAACTCAAAAGAATTTTTAGACATGTATCAAGGATTTCTATTAAATAAAGAGATTTTTTTTATTTCGTTTAGCATTACTTTTACTAAGAATGACTACATAACGTTCAGAATCATATTAATGCTAAACTATAATCAACATTAGATAAATAAGTGCTATACTTTAAAAGATTTTGTTGTTTCATTGATTGCAATAAAAATATTGAGCAAAGGATAGCAAACATTTGTTGCCATACTTAAGCATCTAATCCGATTTTCATCCTGGTTTTCTGACACTACAAATAAATTGAAATTACTATCCTACCACCACGAGAAAAACCCTGAAATTGCCTCAAGTAGACGAGTCGAAGAAAGGAGGGAAACGGGTATAAAATCAACCGCAACATTTGGCAAATTAAGAGCGCTTCGTTAGGCGAAGAATTCGTTTTCGACCAAAGTATAAAGTGAAATGAGAAGGTTCTATCTGCACCAAATGAAATAAAGCCTTTTATTTCACCCCCCAAATTCAGTGGCATATCCCGTTTCCATAACGACCGCCATCGGCATGTCTGTTGTCTGGGGTTTTTCTCGTGGCGGCAGGACAGTATAAGCTTTATGGCAAATCTTATTGTTTTGCGCTCTTATCTTGTTGCAATATTTGGCACCTTGTATACTCAATATTTTTCCCTCCAGGGTTTGAACACATTAACGATATTTTTGCAGTTTCATCTGTAAACGAATTTTTCTTAGTTGTTTAAAATTATGTTGCTAATTTTTTGTAAATTTTCATTCTATTACTGAACGTATGAATCAATCATTTTCCAGCACAATATGATGCATTTAGTGAAGCATCAAACACTTGAACGATAGGAAATCCTTATGTTTTGTGCAGAAAAATGGAATATATTCTTTCCCCCCCCCCTTTTTTGTTTCCTTCACTACTTTCATATAAGGGTGTAATTTAAAACATTGACGTCACAAACATATTTTCGCCCACGTTTCATGCAATTAAATTTTCCGAACTGGGTTACAAGAAATTCACTAAATCTATTCGAAATTACATTTTCTGCCAATATTTGGTGAAAATTGGCAAAAATGGTGATGGATTAGATCAAAAATGAATTTTCTCCTACTAATCACTTATTATTCTTCATAAACCCCAGTTTACTTCTTATTAACAAATCTAAATTATTATGAAAGTTGTGATAAGCATGCGATTACCATTAAACCACACATATAAACATAAGTATATATTTTTGGTTCATGGTCTCATTTATTGATATTCATCCTAACTTTGAGGTTTAATTCTTTTAAGCTTTTAATATTTTACTATGTTTATTTTGTTTTTCTGAGGAAATAAAATATAGCTACCAGTTTTTCAAATTCTCCTTTCTGTCGAAAAAGACAAATTATTTAGCATATAAAGAATTACTAACATCAAGTGACAAAATTGAATTCTTCATCAATTTCACCTTATCGAAGGAATAAAATTGTCATAAAAGCAGAATAAATGTAATAAGAATAGTTAGTTTTTTTTCTTAAGTAATGATTTTAATTTTTTCAACAATGATTAATTCACTCTAAAGATTAATAAACGATTTGTTACCCTAATTAAATGTCATTCATCAATATTAATTAGCAAACTCATTACGACATTCATGATGTAAGAGGAATGTGGAAAAATCTGCGACTTTTCATGACGATCGTAGCCAAAGAAATCGGCTTTATTTAACCCGTTGACTACTAATGGGATATAAACGTCCCACTTACATTTTAAAATTACTACCGGGTAAAAATTTCGTTAAAACTGATTGTAATATGTCCCAGTTGAAGAACAAGAGCAAATCTGCACGTTTCTTCTTTAGTCTCCTAAAGATACCTCACAGACAATTTTCCCTCTAAAAGCCATTGTTGACCTAAGACTTTTCTTCTGTGCTTACATGTGCGATAACTTTGATCTATTGGCCGATAATACACGTATTTTTGAAATAATATTCATGAAACATTGCATATATACAGGGTGTCCCAAAAAGTTGGAACAAGTGTTAATTTCCTTAAATATTGATTCTAGATTTATACTTCCAATTACAAAGTTTCATTAAATAAAGTAAGAATTTGTATGAAAATATTTTGATTTCTAAGGGATTGATAATAAAAAGTTACCAAAAATAAATTTTTATACGGCCCCAGTAGTGCAAAAATGTCAGATATTAAAATCTTTTTCTTTCATTCATCTATTCACATACAAAGTTTCACGCTTGTACCTACAAAACTTACAGAGATATAAGAAACCAAATTTATTGACTTAGACCACTTTTCCATACCTCTCGCTGCTGTTTGATGCAGTCTTTCGATGTACATTTGAGGGACAATATACATATTTCAATAAGTTATTTAAAGGGCGGAATCTGGAAATAACAATGTAGTTGTTAAATCTAAAAAATAGTCACATAAAACATTAATTGAAGTATTTACAAAAATAGTTCACCTTGTGAATCTTAAAAAAAATACCCACTGAGATACTTCAGCAGTGACAGCTCACCTGCTCAGAAACAAGAAGTTCTATACAAATATTACAATTGAAATTCAGTTTTTCAAAAATAGCTTTATCTTAAAATAGTCCAAACTCTTGTAGCTGTAATTATCTGAATTCTATTTTAGAATATTACAGTACTTTTTTTGCGTGAGTGACTTTTAACAACGGTAAATGCTATGTAATAACCAGCCAAGTTCTCTTTGAGGCAACATGAAAGTGAATCACAAGCCTAAAAACAGCCAATGGAAGATAAATCGAAGAAAAACAAATCAAGAGCCCAAACCCGAACCTTGGGGGAGATCGAAGGGGGGAAAAAAGAACATTAGTTGGCCTAGAGCCAAACAGAAGCATCCGAAAATTCAGTTCTGGCTAAGTTCAAAGACAGAAAGGACAGCAATTCGCCTTCGTTCATTATATCACTTAGTTGTACGCTTTGGGCGAATTTTGGTTCTTTTCAAAACTATTTGGTGTGTAGCTCCATCCTATGTCTGTATCACTTTTTCATTCATTTTCAGTCTTTTTTTCTCATTTTCATCTTTTTTTCGTTGGTAATCGAACACTCAGAATGGAGAAGTAAGCAAATAAGAATAAAAATGAAAATACGAATTTTTAAAATAATTTTAGTAAGTTCTGCAACCCTAGAGGATGAGTCACCATTTCCTTTAGGAGAAACTCAATAATATGCACAACGTTGAGAGCAAATAATGTAAAACTTTTGTCCGATATTAGGTTATTTTCCTTTTTCATGTTAAATTTTATTTTCTCAAGTTGCCCTTCCATTCTTTATCGAGTCGATAGTTGCAACTATATATCTGCCAATGCAACTGAGTAACAGTATGCGGCATTGTTAAATCCATGTTGATTGGATGATGTACTATTAGACAAATATTTGCATTTAACAGTTTTTCTACGGTGGATAAATTTGCATTTCTGCAAGAAATTTATCCATCAAAATGTTTTCACACAAATTCTTACCTTATTTGAGAAAACTTTGTAATTGGAAGTATATGTCTAAAATCAATACTTAAGGAAATAAACACTTGTCCCACCTGTTTGGGACACCCTGTATAAATATATATATAAGTTTCCTCAATACCTAATAATAATCATGTTTCATGTATAATGTATTTTGGCTATGGAAATATTATGCTCCAGCGTTTTGTTTAAAACCTTCTTAGAGAAAAAAATTCCAAAGAATCAGTTTGGTTTATTTGGAGACTATTATCTTCATTTGCTTAAAAAATCATATGATTTAAAAAAAATTCCTAGTCAAAGGGTTAACATTTCATTAAATTCATATCGTAATTGAGGTTTCGGGTTATTTTCTCTAAACAATATTTGTATACCTCTGCTTGAATAAATTAAGTTTGAACTTGTCCTCCAGAATTTTTCGAAATCTTTCATTATCTTTTAACTAATATTTCCTTCATTTTATCTTTTTTTCTCCTTTTTTTACAAACTGCGTAAGCTTAATTATGAATGTTTAGTAGAAGATTGAAAAATGATGTAATTATTGTTAGTTCATGTTTGTTAGATTTTTCATCTTTCGAATAGAAAATTGTGTTCTTTAATTTTTCTGCCGAAAGCTAAAAGCAGATATAATGTAAAATGAAAGAAAATCTGGTATAATTTATGCAGTTTTAATTTTATCAGTATATTTTCCTTTTTCGGAGTTATTAAATCTGATGTGTTTTATTAAAAAAAACCCTTTTCTCTCTGGGTGGCTTTGTTTTGAGGAGAAAAAAGTACGAAAAGCCTCTGGATAGCATTTTGAATCTTAACGAGAAAGAAAACTTGTTTGCCATGATCGGAATATCTTTTTCCAATCTTTTTGCATCGGATATTTTTTTTATATATCTACACACCTGTGGAACTTCTTTTTTCTGATTAATATTCCCGAGTTTAAGAAAAATCTGCGATGAAAATATTTGTACCTGCAGGGACTGACACAATTTAATTCCCAAATGCAAAATAGGAATTTCTTTAATTAGTAAGAAAGGAACTACATTCAGGCTTAAGAGCTACGAATTTGCTTTCAAAACTTGTTTCTAATAATAAACATATACTTCCAGTAATTTAATAATAAACATACTTCCCAGTAGTAAATTTAGTTGCTTTTTGATTGTAACCACTGTTAACCATGTTTTAGCGTCTAATCATTCGTTTTTAAGAATGTGATGAAGAAATCTCCCTATGAAAACATTAACATAAAAAAGATTTTTCTCCCTCGTATACGAAGTATATAAAGACAAAGTATTGCAATAAGCAAAAATTTTGACCAAGTAATTTTAATGAATCTTCACGTTTTGACTTTCTGGAACATTTTTAGAACTACGACTGACTGCATGTGATCACGAGTAAATCTTCTGTTTGCTTTTCTTTTTGGCTTCTGAATAAATCTCTTCGGTTTCCGGTGTTTGTGTGGTGTTTTTGAGGCGCTGTGCGTGCGGGGAGGGTTGCCATATTGGTCTTTTTAAGGCCAAATAATGGGAATTTGGCCTTTTTTGAAAACCCTTGACCTTAAGAATTTTCATTTGCTCTTAAATTCATTTTTGGCCTTTTTTGGCTTTATTTTCGTTAATGACTTTTAGAACAGTTTTTAATTACTTATTCTATTGTTTTTAATAAATTTTTGATGTTACACATTTCAAATGATATATGAGCTATCAAACGAAATAGTTCCTGACTAGAACAAGGATATTTTAAATTTCTTTCACTTAAATTTTAGTTTAATAATAGAACATTGAATGTATGCCTATCAAGTGGGATTCGTTTTCATGAAGGATAGCTGTTTTTCTAATAGCAAATGACATTTTCGATCAATTTGTCAAATTTGGCCTTTTTTGGCCTTATTTTTAAAAAAGGTTTGGCCTTATTTTGCTATTTTGATCTGGCAACCCAGCTATATCCTCTTTCAACCGGTAAGATAGCTCTAGTGGTAATAGGAATCGGGGGTAATCGGTGGCATAATGTTTGTGAACACGATACCTCTGAAACAGAACTAGCTAGAAAAAGCAAATTTGGTAATGGTCTTGCAACAAAAATTGTAGATATCTTTTAAATGTTTGATGAAATCCGCTCACTTGAAGTCTTTATCTGCCCTTCAGGAGTGGCCCTAGAGTCCGCCCGATGGAGAGGCATTGTCTACCGAAAGGAGGCACTGTCTACCGAAAAGGGGCACTGTCTTCCCGACAGGGAGCACTGTCTGACAGACGGAGGCAGGGTTTCCCCGACAGGAAGAGCACGATTTGCTGTACAAGGGGAGGGTGTATTGATGGCCCTCTCAAATTTGCGACAGATCTTTATTTATCTACTAGTTGAACAGCCCGTTGCATGAAAGGGGAACAAAAATTTGCCCCTAAGGAGGGCACAGCATCCCCGACAGAGACGCCCTGGTCCCTCCGGACACCCCACTGTTGCCACCCCTGCTGCCCGTCCGTGTGCATGCGAAGTCAGTAATTCCAAAATGCAAAGATTTAGATTGATGAAATTTAATCCATAGTTTTACTGTTAAAATTGAAGATTCCTATCACATTTTGAACTAAATCTCTCACCGAGTTGACTGTCTATTTGTTTATCTGAGGTTTTCGCTTAATTTGTTAAGTGTAAGCAGCTTGTTACACATTTTTAATTATTTCGGCGATAACTTCGAAATGTAACAAGCTAGAAAAATAAATATTTGTTTACCGTCTTGTGACTTAATTTGTGGACATGTGTTAAATTTGAGACCAAATCTTACAAAGGGAAGAAATTAAAAATTTATACTGCCACTATACAACGAATCACAAAACGTGTCAAACTGTGTACCTATACAAGAAATCTAGGAGAGAGCTCCAGCTGGTTTTTGTTGCTCTTCAAATTCAGCTCAAAATTTAACAGTAAGATAAAATGATGTAATTCTGGTTGAGATTAACTGATTAACATCCCGTTTTAAACAAATACAAGGGCTACTTTGGTACTGATCTCATAATTTTGAACAGTGATCAGATGACGAAGGGGAGCCTGAGGCACCAACCCTCTCCAAACTTGCACACGACAAACTGAGAGCACGTTTCACCCTAGGAAGATTTAACACTCACCAGGCCGGCATACATGAGAAATCTTTGGTTGAATTGAGTTCCGGACTTCGGAAATTACGGCCCGAATCCGAGACCTTATCATCAGGCCAATGCGACCATATGCAAAGGTAACCATAAATGAGTTATCCCCATCGAGCCGTAGTACATGGGAAAAACATGAATGACGCTGCAGCAAGGACAATTAACCGGGCACTGTGGAACAATATTTCACCGCCTATTACGAGCAGTTCATGCAACGATCACTCATACAGTAGTACGCCCTGTCATCGGTAGAGGTAAGAAGTCGACCCTCATCATTAATATATCCCACCGGGAAGCGAGATTGTACTTCCTTATACGACAGGTTCTCATCCCCATATCTGCGGGGTCCCCGTGAGTGGGATAAATACGAAGATAAAACAACAAGGACACATACAAAGATTAAAAAGACCTTTGGTAATTGTAACACTTAAATAAATACGATGAAGAGTAGGGTGACTTCGAAACAATGCGTATATTTCAAGTATTTTATTATTTTCCCCATAGTTGTCTTCAAAAGTTTCAATGTGTTCCAGTCTTTAAAGTAGCATCTTATCAATGAAAGTAAATGTGATTTTATTGTTGAACCCATAATGTCATTCCTTGCTTAAATATCTTAGTGTGAGACGAAGCACTTCGGAGCAAGATTTTGCTGTGATCAATTTATGTATGCTCAGATATTCTGAAAGGACAGACCATTTCGTTCGCATGTTGGTCTTATTTTCTTGCTTCTCCCTTTCATGTTGAAATTATTTAGTTAAAGATTAAAGTAACGACATTTTTGTCATATAGGCGAATCAGCATCTATGGTATATGAAACACATGCTTGTGAATAAAACTTTGCCCTGGTACAATATAAATGTTCTTAAGAAGAGTGATTCAAAATGCCTCAGACAAAAATAAGATCCGATATTAACGCAAAGAGCAATTCAAAGCGGGAGAAAAGCAACCCTTTCTCCGCTTGAAATTGCATTCATTTGAGCTGCATTTTTTCAGTTCTCATTTAGCGCGACTTCCTCATTTGGTTCTTTTAAGTTTTTTCTCAGTTGTCCAGTTGTTAAGTCGTTTTTTTAAATCCAATTCTGGAGGAATTTTTTTACTTCTTTGTTATTTCGGGTGTTAATAACGATTCTAAGGTTTGCCACTTATACTTTTTGTTGGAATTTTAGTTATAGCCAAAAAACATAAAAACAAATTCTCCAGTTTTTTGCTTATATCTCAAAAACATCACTTTTTAGTATATCATCATTATACACCAAAATAATCAGCACAAAATTTCCTGCAACTTAGGTCTATAAAACTTTTGCATCACTGCTTTTTTCTGAACGGATGAGCCGACACTGGTAGGGCCCCAAATGCATATGGCGGCTGCTCTTTGCCAGTGATTTAATTAAAAGAAAATACATCAGATAGAGTGTACAACACGTTTAATAAAATACAAATTCACAGCAACATAGTTCAAGGAATACCAATGCAAGTCGTACGCAGAATAACAGAAAAAGTGCGAAGTAGAACGTATTATCAACAATAAACATTTGGGGTATTAAATTTAGTGTTCGAAGGACTACCAGGGCCTCGGGGGCCTAATGGTAAGGTGCCGGCTTCGGAGCCGGACGGCCCTATGGCCCGAAACCCGATTCTACCGAAGATCACTCGTATATTGGGCCTGTTGCACGTTAAGTCATACGTAGGGGGTCATACGTCCTCCCGCTGGTGTCGTCAGGAAGCTTGAGGGGGGGGGGTGCCAGCTCAGATGACATCTTCGTCATCTGATCGCGGTTCAAAATTACGAGGTCCGTCCCAAAATAACCCACGTGTTGCTTCAAAACAGGACGTTAATATAACTAAACTAAACTCAAAGGACTTCCTCCCAAAGCTATATACTCTTCGTGTCTTATTATTGATGGTGAATTATTTTCTTGATACAGAATTTAATTTTCCTTAATTCTGAAATTATGTATTTACGAATTATTACAAAAGTGTTTATCATCTGAATAGAGCAAAAAATGATTATATCTATTCTAAATTTATTGAATTTTTTTTAACTAAAAAAAATCAAAATGCTGAATCTGACTTCGTGGTTAAATTCGAATTTCAAAACAATTTTCAGACAGTGCGCGATAATACAACTATGTTTTCGTAATTTAAATATCACAAATTACTTCACATTCATGAACACATTTGCATCTACAACTAATTTATTTGTTTATTCCTTCACATAAATTACCATATGACTACGCTAGAAAATATGTCATTTAGGTAAATAGAATTTCAATCATTTCCTGGAAAATTGGTTTCTCTAGTTGTTTCTTAAGTTTATTGCAAATCACCTAAGAATAATTGGGATGCCTGGTGCATCAATTAAATTACTGCTCCGAAAACTGCTTTTTACTGTTTTTCTTAAAACAACACCAGAAAAAGTAATCAATCAGCTACTTGGTCATTACCTTTTCATTTTCAATCTTCTTTTATTCTGCTGTTTTAGTCACTGAATATTATCGGGAACAACAAACATTTAATTGCATTCCTCAAGTGCGTGCAGAACAAAATGTAGTAAAATACTGTATAAACAGAGAAAAAGATGTAAATGAACAAGTTATGAGGAGTAAAAAGCAATAAACCCAGATTTCTCGCAAAATAGGTTTCGCCAAAAATAGATTCTGAATTTTCAATCTTCCTCAAGTTAATTCTCGGGAAATATT
>BGPR01005576.1:81644-91799 GCA_013235015.1 Araneus ventricosus | reverse complement strand
AGACCTCGAAAATTTTCGATTTTATGAAAAAATATATATTATTCCCCTAAACATTGGCGTAATTTTTTCTAACTTTATTTCTTTCTTCTTAAAAAGTTCTTTTGTTATTTTACTTTAATTTTATTGTTTGCTAATTAAAATTTATTTCCTTGTTCTAGTTTTAAATTTTACTTACTTTGTAAAAAACCTTTTTAAATTTTTTTAAAATTTACTATAGATTTTTTCTTGTTGTTTGTTTACATGCTATATTATTCCCCTGTCTTTTCTGAACAATTTAAAACAATCCGAGGTTAAAAATTCTCATAATTATGTAATTATGAAAGTTATGAAGGAAAATGTATCAGCTATTCAACGTAAACATTGAATATGGCCATATATTTAAAGTACTATATCTCATAATGTGTTTTATTGATATTGCACTCACGATATCTCAAGAACTATTGAATATTTTTACATAAAATTTTTACTGAATATGTATTGCGCTATGTTCTACAAATTGAACTACATTTTTGTGCATATTTTCTCCAAAGAAGTTTTTAGGGTTTTAAAAACTATTTTTAACATTTTTATTTTAAATTGGTACATAAATTAGAAATTAAATATAAATGTTAATAAATTGTGGTTCCGTTTCTTAAACAGATTGTTTGGATTACTTAGATACCCAAAATATTGTGCTTAGACCAATATTTTATCCGTAATCATGCGCGCAAGGTGACTATCTCATTTTTTCCTCCAAAAATTATACCCATATTTATTGCTCTCTAAAATAATTACATACCAATATGAAGGTTTGAAAATGTGTATGCTATAAGAGAAAGAACAGATATTTTTCTAGAGAAAAAGGCGAGTTTGTGAATTGCATTGTTTTAAAGATATAATGCATCGAATTTGACAGTTCCCTCCCATTTTTTTGAGGTTTAAGAGTCGTATGTTCACTTAACGCCCTTAATTCGTCCCAGGATTTCAACGTAATTCTATGAGAAAATTTCTGTGCTTTAAAATTTTTGAATATCTTAGATGTGAATTTTAGTGTCTATTTTGAAGTTTTTTGTGCAATTGTTGGATTAAAAGTTCTGCATAGTGTCTGTTTATTACAATTCTTTACCAATTCATTGAAATTATAATTTTTAAACTTATGAAATTTATTAATTATAATTATTTTTTATAATTCTAATTAATAAATTTCATATAATTAATTAATATTAATTATAATTATTACAAAACTTTTTAAATTAAGACTTCTAAACATTATAAATAAATATTCATTGACATTTTTCAGTTTAAAATATTCTCTTACTGTTTTCATTTTTAGCCTCAGTTCTTCCTAACTCGAAATTTTGGATAACTCCCAGTTTTATTGCGTTCTTGTTATCTACGAATTAGCCGAACCAATGCAGTGTGAAATACAGAATAGTGTAAAAATAAATCTTATATTATCAGAGATTTTTAACTGCATTTCGACCATTAATTACGTAATTAATAAAGTATGTGATATTAAATATTGAAGTAATGTATTGGATTTCCAAAATATGAGCCATAAGTCTAAAGTCTATGATTTGGATGCATAGAATTTATTTGTGAATAAGAGTTCTGAAAAAATCATGTTTTTGTTAGTGGGTTTTGTTATTAAGACATAATTAGAGGTAATGATTCAAATATATATCAAATTAACATCTGAGAAGATTTTAAAACTGTGCATCTTTATAAAATTAGTTATTGTCATCAGAGACTGAAGATAACACTGACTATCAAAAAAAATTATCATCTTGATAAAACATTCCTAGCAAATTTAGCGTTGTTGAAAAGATATAAATTGTAATATTCGTAACGAATAAATATATATATATATATATTAGATTTTTTAAAATATTTAAAGAAAAGAAATTAATTAGATAAAAAATCGTTTGGTCATAAAAGAAATTAATTTAAAAATATCGTTTGGCTGTAAAAGAAAGTAATTAAAAAATCGTTTGGTATTAATTCTTTTCTAAAAGTTATAAAAATAGTTTGGCAACGATATATTGTCTTTTGCTAACGTTGCCTAGCAACGGAGAATAATAAGAGGATTGAAGATGAAATTCAATGTCAGTGAGTGATGTAACGTTTGTGTTGTAAAAGTATGTGTTTGTTTTACATGTTTGTGCTGTGGAGGACGTCCAATAATTATATTATTTTTTACACAAAAGGCGCCACGATTATTCATGCGATGCTGAAATACATCACAAAATAATCTTAATGACAATCTTAATAATTAAAGAAAAAAAGCAATATTTGCCCCAGGCATGAAAGAACACGACCAGCTCTGAAGTTTTTATCACAGCGGTAGAGCCTATAATTAGTTAGACTACACTCAATATTGTGCACTCAAATTACTCGGACTTTTTCTATCGCATCCTTTCTGTCAAAAAACACCCCTTCATTCTTCATTCCCGGCCCTTGCCTGATTTCTTTTTCAGAATTTTTTTTCTTTTACTCACAACCTCGATATAAAAGTTTCATTAAATTAGTAAATATCGTGTTGTATTTTCAATCATTCTAAGTTTTACATAAGTAAAGAAATCAGCTATTAACAAAAATAAATCTCCACGCGAAGAAAGAGAAACCCCAAACTCATAGAACAATGTGTGCTTTACAAATGAATTGCTCGGTGCGGTTGGGCCAGCTTCTAGAGGTTTTTCTAATTTTTGTCCATGCGAAACACAAATGTGTTCCAATTTCTCCTGAAAGTCCTACAAGAAGGCAACATTTCCCCGTATGTTTGAACTAAAGTAAGACTTCAACCTCAAAGTGTTGCAAAGTCGCACTTCTTTTTCACCACGGGTCTTTGACTCTTGGGTTCAGATAGTTACGCTAGACCAAGTGGCAATAGTCAGAACAACAGCAGCAGAAATCCAGCACATATTAAGATTATATTTTGAAAAACAGTAATTTTTATCTTACTGTTAATCGCTAACAGTAAGAGGAAAATTGATGTTTTTATAATAACTGTTTCCATCGATACGGGAACGTCACATACGTCTCTTCAAGCAAAAGACGATGGCCGTCCGAAACGTCCGAATATCGCTGCGAAATTTCCACCCCCTTTTGTTGAGTGTCATTGATTTCACATCCGCGGCGCTTGCTTTCTTCCTTAGAGTGGCT
Source organism: Araneus ventricosus (assembly GCA_013235015.1). Lineage (NCBI taxonomy): Eukaryota > Metazoa > Arthropoda > Arachnida > Araneae > Araneidae > Araneus > Araneus ventricosus. The sequence goes on along the minus strand of BGPR01005576.1, from coordinate 88,658 downwards.
CGCCTAGATGTGTTTAGGGAAAAGGTGAGTTTTCTCAGAATTCGGACAGTGCCAGCTGTCATTGTGGTTTTTTTTGGGGGGAAGTGAATTTTCATTATCTATATAGAGGAGCTCGGGCGTTCCCGTACTTTGATGTCTCTTTATTTCAATGGCCTTAGGAACAAGAGGGTTAATAGAGGTAAAATTTTGTTGTACCCCATTCTGCAGGGTCTGTTAACAAAATAGTGGCCATACAGCATAATGAATATTTTGCGCAGTGTAAATTTTTTTACAATGAAGGAGAAATGTTTAAAATCTTTTTCATTTTATACAAAAATATAATAGCAAATGAATGACATTACATAATAAACAACTCATTATAAAAATTATATGGAAATGAATGTTTATCGCTCTACACCTTAATGTAAGGTCGCGGTGGCCTAGAGGTAGTGCCTCGGCTTCAGGGCCGGATGGTCCCAGGTCAGAAAACCGATTCCACTGAATATCCGCAGCGTATGTGGGCCTGTTGCAGGGTAAACCATACGTAGGAGGCCAAAAGTTTGAAGAGGGGATGCCAGCTTGGGTTGGCTTGTTAAAAATACGTAAGTGATGCCAGTTACAATTGGAACATTTTGCTAAAATATAATCTGCCGTATTGCGTGTATTACATGATGTACACATTGGGATGGATTCTCGGAATAACAAGTGCCTATGAGTATACCTAGTATGCCCAATACATAGGCGAGTTAATTTAACATCGGCTCTACGGTATGGTGAAATTGGCAGCTAGACTGGTGGGGAGCAAGACGTTCTCCGTACTCGCAAACTTTTCTTTTTGGAGCAGAACTCTCTATATGTAATTTGGCGGCGGTGGCCTAGTGGTAGAGTCTCGGTTTCAGGCCGGAGGGTCCCAGGTCAGAAAACCGATTCCACTGAATATCCGCCGCGTATGTGGGCCTGTTGCAGGGTAAACCATACGTAGGAGGCCAAAAGTTTGAAGAGGGGATGCCAGCTTGGGTTGGCTTGTTAAAAATACGTAAGTGATGCCAGTTACAATTGGAACATTTTGCTAAAATATGATCTACCGTATTGCGTGTATTACATGATGTACACATTGGGATAGATTCTTGGAATAACAAGTACCTATGAGTATACCTAGTATGCCCAATACATAGGCGAGTTAATTTAACATCGGCTCTACGGTATGGTGAAATTGGCAGCTAGACTGGTGGGGAGCAAGACGTTCTCCGTACTCGCAAACTTTTCTTTTTGGAACAGAACTCTCTATATGTAATTTGGCGGCGGTGGCCTAGTGGTAAGGTCTCGGCTTTAGGGCCGGAGGGCTCCAGACTCAAATCCGATTCCACTGAAAATCCATCGTGTATTGGACCCGTTGTACGTTAAATCATACGAAGGGTGTCAACCGTCCTCCTGCAAGTGTGGCGCGGAAGTTTGAAAGGAGGTACCAGCTCAGGTGTCGTCTTCGTCATCTGACAGCGGTTCAAGATTACAAGGTCAGTCCCAAAATATCCCTCGTGTTGCTTCAAAAAGGGCCGTTAATATAGATAAAACTAAACTTCTTACCGCCATTTTGAAGTTGCGCAGACAAAAGCTGGATGTATACGAATAATTCCAGAAACACAAGAGTAGCTCCCATCTTGTTAACGAAGGATGTTGTTCGAATCACAATCGCGCGATGATCCTCGAAGCAGGGAAGAGCTAAAGAGGGAAACGGAATTCTGATAACTTTGTTTCCCTCTCTTTCGACATATTTCAAGGCTGGAATATATTGAAACGGAACAGGTTCGGAATATTTGCGTTAAGTATGATACGTCAATAAATATGACTTGCGGATGCAGGTCATATTTATTTACTTATTTCTTTGATTCTTGGAAAATTTATTTTTTTTCGAGATTTCAGAGAGAATATAATTGTTATATCACTTCGGGAATTAGAACTTTTTAACTAAAATATACTTTACCTGTAAGGATTTTTTCTGAAAATCTAAAAGACTAGAGTCCGATAGTTTCTAACACATTTAATTTCCTTTTCATTATGCATAAATTTCAAAACTCCTTTCTGGCTATTATGGTTTTTGGTTTAGAGTGATTTTCAGAGTGATATTCGGACGGCCATCGTCTTTTGCTTGAAGAGATGTATGGTACGTTCCCGTATTTAAAAGATTGAGAGTCCAATGGATCGCAATATAAACAAGAGTTTTTTACAGCATAGTTTATCACTCATGAAAACCAGAATACGAAGTAAGGTTAAAATAAAAGTCACAAATATATGTATATTATAAACTTCAAAGAAGATTGAAAAGCATACAATAGGGATTCGTAATGAGACAGTGTTTAGTTTAATTATATTAACGTCCCGTTTTGAAGCAACACGAGGGCTATTTGGGGACGGACCTCGGCATTTTGAACCGGAGTCAGATGACGAGGACGACACCTGAGCTGGCACACCCCTCTCCAATCTTCCGCACCACACCAACGTTGTTTTTATTTTTAGACTTCAAAATTTCATTCATTTTCCTCTCCCATTGGCCGTTTTTATCCTGTATAGGACATAAAGTAATTTTTTACTTGCGCAGTTTTACTCAAAAAACATTCTGTAATTGATAATTTGATATTCCCTTATACGCGGGACGTGCATTTCCGTTGACTAACGGAATTTATTCCTCTCTATCTCAGAAGTAATTATTATTATTATTAATTTATGTATTTTTAATTCTATGTTTGGTACAGTTTTTATTTGTGTTTTGTGTGTCGTTTGATGTGTAATATTGTTTGTGTATGTTTTGTTTTTATACTATGGGGTTTCAATATTTGACTTTTTTATATATCTGATTTTTACTGCTTTTCCTATGTTTATTTGCTTGTTTCTTTTTCAATACTTATCTATTTTAATATATTTTTACTGCTTGCCCGAGCAGTAAATCAAGCTATTTTCTCCCCACCGAGGTGGGTCAAACCATGTTTACGCTCCCAACTCTCTTGATTTAAAATTACTGCCCCTGTTCGGGCAATGCATATATCATCTTATTGTACCCAATAAATCCCGTCCTCCACATGCTGGTGGAGCTCTCCCCGCTGGTCCTCTACCGGCCTTACACCCTTTTTGGGTAGGCCGGGCCAGTGTGGGTATTTTTGCACCACACCAATGGGATGTCGTTTGACCCCCTACGTCTGATTTACCGTGCAACAGGCCCCATACACGACGGATCTTCAGTGGAATCGGGTTTCGAGCTGTAACCCTCCAGCTACAGGGCAGAGACCTTACCACTAGTCCCCCGCGGCTGAAGTGAGACTGAAACTGCGAATAAACATAATTAATCAGACAACCAATGAGCCCAATTTAATATGACGCGATGGTTCGCATACTCTGCTCGAACAACCGGTTAAAGTGATAAATGATTTATCACATTGAACGTTTATTATTCATAATAACCGATTAATAAAATTAACCGTAACATAAATTATATACAAATACCAAACGACACACACTGGTTAAATCGTTTTCTAGAATAAGGCGACATGTAAAAATGGAAGATTAAGTTTCAACTCGGGTTTATTCAAGCATTAATAATACAATAACAAATAAGTAATAAATTAAAACATTTTTAGTGTTAAACAATAATAAATATGTTTATTAAAACATATTTAGTGCGGTTCGAAATGCTTAGTCTTTCATGTGTCGCAATATCCAGGGCATGTAACTGGATACGCGTGTGTACACTCCCGGAAATCCAGGTTCACCGCACCGGAAACCGAAGGAAACGATGCCCACCAGCACCCGTCGCTCAGTGCCGACACCAACTGGGAAATCGAAGTCGGTGTTTTTGTACATCAAAGGGCCGCCAGAGTCACTCTGAAAAGAGAGGAGAAATTACATAAACGAAAAAGGTTACATTTTGAACATCGAAAATACCTTTCTATAAAGTTATAATCTTAAATTCGCAATTTGGTCTTCATTCATTAACTTTGCTGCAAATAAATAATATTTAAGTGCGATTCCGTTCAAGGAACAAAACGACCACATAAGGGTTACCTTTAAGAGGTTAGTGGCTTGGGATTTATGTCTAGGGGGATTTTAAGGATTCAAACCGATAATAACCTAAAACAAAATACTCTTTAAAATAAAAGAGGAGACTTTGCGATTAAACACAACAAATATCTATTACAACACTAGGGAGAATTTACAGGGGGAAAAAGGTATATGTACATAGATAAGTTAAGATGATTTACATGGAGATATGATTATAACGCTGAGCTAGATTAAGTAGGAATAGTTAGAATGGATTACGATTAATGTTTATACGTTAAAGATTTAGTACTGAGGAGAGCCGAGGATTTAGTGTTAAGGAGTGCCATTATAGAGTTAATCGAGACATGTTACTTACGATCGGGAGATCGGGCGGCTTAAACGCCAAAAGTAATTAACAGAGGAACGAGAGAAGTTAAAGCATTTCGGTTGCCTGTGGTGCTGCTCGCATAAAAACCAATCCCACTATAGGCGCCTATGGGGGAGTGTTTTCGATGCCAATATTTGGCGATATTTCCCTTTTTTGGCGAGAAATGCTTTGTAAAGTTTTTTCTATTTCGACGACCGAGAGATGCTATCTGTTATAAGGATGTAAATATTTTTACTTTGTAGTTTTTTCTGTGTGTGTGACTTAAAGTAGAATGAATTCCTTTTTGAGTGTCATTGAATATGAATGCATTTTTAAAACTAAACGTGAAATAAGTATATAGTGTATAATTCTTTGCTAAAGTAAATAATCGAATACGCATAAGTTAGAAAAATATTCAAATACATAAATACTTACCAATGAGCTTAATATGATCAAGAATTAAAGTTGAAAATAATTTGTTATTATTAATATGTTAATTGTGAAGTTGTTGATTAAAATTGAAGATGGATGGTTTTAAAAACACGATGGAGAAAAAACTCAGTTTCGCGCCAATCAAAGTAAACACGGAAACCCTAGCGGGAACAATGATCGACTTGGCGTGGTAAAAGACACTCCCATAGACGCCTATAGTGGGATTGGTTTTTATGCGTGCTGCTCTGCTCTCTCTGAGCTTGCACTCGGGTTTTGTTCAGAAAAAAGATGGCGCTGCTTGTGGCAGAACGGTATCTCCACCTATTGCCGTAAAGCCTAAGTAATCTAGCTCGTACATTTTGCAATGATTAAACAGTACTTTACGGGTAATTTCCTACATTTATAACTAGTAAAAAAATCTTTTTAAAAAAAATTAATTCTCACATATTTTTAAAACTTTTCCGTAAAATGGTTTGTCAACACGTTTTATTTCAAAGCCACCATCTGATACTGAACTCTGTGATCATGCACCTATTACGATGATGCATTGATGCATTGCCTAGTTAATATGTTAAAGAAACGCCAATCATGCCAAATTTATAAAAAATCTGTTTCGATATTTTATTATAATAAATTTGGGTTTGATATGGAAGCGGGAATTTTAAAAATTTATTCGCACACCATTAATGCATAGGGCCAATGATACGTTTGTAACTCGCCATTTCAGAACATATTACATGCCTCTTCCAGGCAAGAATAAGTAATCAATCTTGTTTATTCCTGTTATCTGCGACGACACACCTTCATAATAGAGGCTTTCAACCAATAGCAACCACTAGGGTTGCTATAATCAAAATTCGACCATTGATTAAGTCCTATATCCTGTTCTGGGCTCCAAACGAAACAAAATTTCGCTAATATGTAGTATAAGTCATGCGCTCTGTGAAAAATGAAAAGTTAAATTTTTGGTCAACAGTAACGTTGAGCTAATGTCTCTGAGGTGACTTTTTGAATTTCTTTTATTAGTAAAGCCAAATTGAATAGTTCGTTTTTTTTTCAATCTAAAAACGCTTTCGAAATTGAGTGCGGTACGATTCAACACGGTAAGTAAAAATGTGACACAGGTGAAATTAGGCTATTGGTTCTTCGCTAAAGTTGTAGATATAGTGATCCCATGAATATCCAAAAAAAAATTCTAATTAATAAAATAAGGAATAATTCTATTTTCCCGGACGTTGCAAGCCGGCGTACACTAAAATTAACAATATTTCTGTTACATCTATCAGTTACTATCTCTTTCATCTTAGAACTACCTCTTCGCATTAGTATAATCATTTATAAATGAACAGTAAAATAAAGCTAAATAATATTTCAAAGAATTAAGATAAATATTTTCTTCAATTTGCGTTTATTTCGGAAGGGCATGTGTTCACACTGCACAGTTTTGTGCTTCCTAAAATCAAGTTAGACGCTATAAAGATTATCATAAAAAGTATCAAATATTTTTATTCTTGCATTTCCTTTTTCCGTCGTAAATTTTCATTCTAATTCTTCTTTCTGTCGTTGTTTACAAGGAAGTTGTAGCCGTAGGAGAATATTAACGTTTTATACTGTGTTTCTTTATAGTCGAATATCTACTCGATCGAATTATCCAAAAATATAACAATGAATTTGCGTCCTTACTTGACAAACGTCTTTGCTTCCATCCTCTATTTAGCACAAATGAAATCATCGGTGACTCCTCTAGGCAAACGACTCCGGCCAACTAAGCGATAGGCTTCGCGGCATTTTTCAATGGTAACCACAGGAATGTCTTCTAAGTTGTAGCCGTTTGTAAAAGGTGCAATTGTTTTAACTTAATCTGTATACATCATACTGGGTCAATCTTTTTGATCAAACGCCTTTAAGCGTAACTGTTAAATGATCCTTACTGGAGAATATACGCGAATATCGATAGGAGAATATTAACGTTTTATATTGTGTTTTTTTATAGTCGGATATCTATCTCGATTGAATTACCCAGAAATTTAACAATGACTGTGTGTCCTTACTTGACAAGCATCTTTACTTCCATCCTCTAGGCCAGCACAAATGAAATCATTGGTGATTCCTCTAGGCAAACGACTCCGGCCAATTAAGCGATAGGCTTCGCGGCATTTTTCAATGGTAACCACAGGCATGTCTTCTACAGCCTGCAATTCATCTGT
>BGPR01005576.1:65117-81634 GCA_013235015.1 Araneus ventricosus | reverse complement strand
GTGTGATTCAGTATGCAAATTATGGTAATGAGGCGTAAAGAAAGAGGAGAAGTTATTTAAGGTTTTATTTTGGAGATGGCTAGTTTTGCAACAATCTGAAATCTAAATAAATAAGCCAAATTCTATAGAAAATACGAGACATAATAATTTTCGCAAAATATTATTATAATAAAGAGTTATATATTTGTGCCATGAAAAACAGATTCAATCATTAAAAAAAATTCGGATTCTCATGACCACATTTTCTTCAAAGTCCCACAAAATATTGATTGTGTCTTCCTGAGGATTTCCTCCCCACTGAGCTTCTGATTGCATAATGTTTCTGTCGAAAACCTATTTGTCGACACTCTCTGAATGCCACCTTATTTTAATAAAAATCTTTTTGCTTGAAATATTTATCATCGTTTTGTTTCTTTTAGCGTTTCGCCATTTCCGTTGAGTTCGTCTCTTCGTTGGTTAGAATTTTCTTGTTGAATATATTTTTCTTCTTTTGCTTCTGTTTTCGTTACAATATTAGGCGATCGGTGTAAGCCTATTTAGCTTCATCAATTTCTTGTTTTGTACAATATTTTTAAATCCTTTCTTTTCATATTGGTGCTATTTTGTTCAATTTTAATTTTCCCACAACTGGCATTTCTTCACTGCGCTAGTGGCGTGGTAGGTTCCCTGTTCCAATTATATAATTTTTATCATTTAATTAATTCAATATTCTATTTGTTTATTTAATTTGAACTAATTTAATATAATTTGATAACTAGATTTAATTTAATGAGTAGATTTATTTAATTTATTAACTAGAATTTAATTAATAACAATTGCGTTTTAGAAATGACGTATTATTTTATTTTTAATATTAATTTCATTAATATTTTTTGATAATTAAGACTCTTTGATTCAGTACTTTCAACCTGCTATCTGAATTTCGCGTACATCCAAATTAGAGAAAGGATTTAAGTAGGAGAATATTGGGACACTGATATACTTTTGTTTGGAAAGCTAAAAAATGATTTTACCAACGGTAATGATTAGAACTAATACACTATATTTATACATTGGTTAATCTAATATAGGATTTCAGTCCAGTTTTGGTCATAAATGATATAATAAAATATTTATCACACTTTTTCCATTGATACACACGGAAATATCGAAAATAATGATGATTAATAAGTGTGGGATCAAAGGAAAATTTGTTTTACCAATAAACTTTGTATTCCAAACCACCGATATTCCCAAATTACATTTAATTATAATTTTGTGAATACTGATGAAAACAGAGACTTGTGGCAAACATGCGCATTTGGAAAAAATAAATGGCTGAACATTTAAAAGCTGTACTGAAGAGCAGTTGTAAAAAAAACACTCCATGTCTACTGTTCACAAGATCACTAATTTACATTAAGCATTTATTGATTCGTGTACTCAGTTCTATACACTATCTCTCAAAAATGACACTTTAATTCGGTTTCAAAAATTTCAACTTCAAATTATTTCGTTGCATAGTTTCAAATATGAAAGCTTATTTGGAATGATGACTTTCAGCACACGTATTTTGCATATGGAGGCCTATTCTAATATAAATAATACAGTAATTAATAAATAATCAGAAAGAGTTGAACAGTGATTTAAAAGATGAATATTTTATTACAGCTTGAAATGCTTAGTCTTTTATGTTTCGTAAAATCCAGGGCATGTAACTCGATACACGTGTGTACACCCCCGGAAATCCTGGCTCAAGACAGCGGTAACCGAAAGAAACGACGCCCACCAGCACCCATCGGTCAGTGGCGACACCTACTGGGAAATCATAGTCTGTATGTTTGTACATCAAAGGGCCGCCAGAGTCACCCTGAAAGGAGAGGAGAAGTTACATAGAAGAAAATGAGATACTTTTATTATACCTAAAATACAACTTTATAACGCTGTAAGGTGTCGTCCTCGTCATCTGACCGTGGTTCAAAATTACGAGGCACGTCCCTAAATAGCCCTCATGTTGCTTCAAAACGGGACGTTAATATAACCTAACCTAACCTATAACGCTGTAATATTAAATTAGCACCTTGATTTTTATTCTTTCACTTTACTTCATATTCATAAATAATATTAATAACTAGTAAAATTTTCTTTTTTTAATTTAGGCTAAATTACATTTTTTAAAAAAACCTTTCAGGAAAATAATTTACTAGCACATTTTATATATTTCACTGTCACCATCTAATGCTAAACTATGTAATGATACGCATTTTACGATGACACAATGCTTAGTTCATTTAAAATTTCCTGTGAAATATTATTATAATAAATTTTGGTTCGATATAAAAGTAGAATTTATTCACAACTTTAATTCACAAGCACAATGGCACATTTATAAATCGTCAATTCCGAAGATATTATAAGTTTCTACCCGGCAGGAATGGGTAAAGGCTCTGTTTTTCCTGTTCTTTGCGATGACGCGCCTTCATAGTAGAAGTTTTCATCCAATAGCGATTAAACTATCACATAAAATGTGTTGTAAAATCATATTGCGAGAGTTTCTTAAAAAGATGCTTTATTTACCTTTAAATTCCCATAGTGCCTGATTCATGAACTTTCTATAAATCATCATCTACGAAACGCAAAGGATATGACGTTATAATCAGTCTGGGTTTATTTCACATTGTCGCGAATTAACTTGAACTTTTTGCTAAAGATATTTCTTCTTATATCGGGGTATAAAGGAGAACAACTGTAGTACTTTATTCACCATTGGGCTTATACTCTTGAAGAGTATTTAAGTTTTTTTCCAATGTGAATAAAAAATTATGTTTTCAGGGTTTCATATTGCTGCTTTTTGCGAGCAAATTAACACTGTATTTAAAATTTTAATGGGGCAGAATTGGTTTCGTTGAAAAGTGTGTCGTTGGTTGTAAAAGCTAATATTTATTTATGTTCGGATTCGATTTACTTAGAGCACGAAAAAAATTTACAAAAAGATATGATTAAAAATTTAGAAGAAAAATCACTGGAAAATGGCTAAGAATTTTAATTTTTAGTAATATAAATTTAATTTATCTTTCACATATCGTACTATTTTGTAGGTAGATTTCTTCTAGTAGGACTACCTTTTCCAATTATATTTTCAGTAAAAGAGCATTAATGCTTCTTCAGGGGAGTAAAAATAATGTGAACCGCGTAAAGAGTCTAGGGTTTTCCTCAGACAACGTTGGCCATTTAAGTTAAGAAACACCAATTTCACTCCAAACTCTAGAACATATAAAAAAATTCTTATACATAATTAACACGCAAAAATAATAAATACTAAAAACAGTATGGAAAAAGTAAACAGGGACCACAAAACCTAACCACAAGACATCTGGTGCGCGCATAAGCGGCAGCTTCCAAGAGCACAATGAAGAAAATAAAACAGCTAACAAACAAACTGTAACAAAAGCACATAAGGGAAAGTTAAAAAAACTAATAAACAAAAGAAAATAAGAAGAGAATCCGGCAGATGGACTTTCTCAAGGTTCACCCCCTGCTGGGATTCTAAAATTCATAAAAATTAGATTGTGGCGAGACGTGAAAGATTAAATGCCTGTTTCTTTCTTTTAGGCATTTGAAAACAAAATATTATCAGAAGTTTAAGAAAAAAATTTTTTTCTTTAAACTAAATAAACAGTTTTTCTTCATGAGTCCCGTTCTTTCGTTTCTCAGCTCGTTGAATTAAATGCAATTCACGTGTTTTTTTATTTTTGATCTTTAGCTTTCTTGTACCACGATTAATTTTAATGCATTTTGGTAAGACTTTCAGAATAAAATATCTTTGTCTTTCTTTGGGTATTTATAAAGTAAATAATTTAAGAATTTTAAGAAAAATCACTAACTCGTTAAGTATTTTCGAAAAACTAAATAAAACAATTTTTTGCCGCCGCATTTTCCGTTGTTCGGGAATTAAAAAAACATTCAATGACCTTACACACTAATTAGGATTAAAATTAAACGCGAAAATTCACATTGTAATCAAACTAACGTCATTGGATTATTGCACTTGCATTGTAAAAGTTGTATATGCTTAAAAATAAAAACAGCAGTAAGAACATTGACTTTGAGTTAATGTTCAAATAAAAGCAATATTTTCTTAATCACGCAACACGTGCGTTTCTGTCTCTGTTATTGAAACACGTGACTGGATAATTTGATAAACAGTAAATTAGTCTGAATTTAATATTATAAGAATAGAAAGTATTGTTAAATATTGCGTTAAACTATATCTTTAAACATTAATAACAATCAGAGAAAATATTTTATCCCAATGGAATTAATATCATTAAAACAGAATTAGAACAATAACCCCTTTGGGACGGCCGATCGCTGAAGGAAACGTGCCCACCGGCCGGGAGCTGGCAAGCGCATTCTGTGCCCACCGGCTGAAGCATTTTCTCCCGCTAAGCCTAACACGCATTAAAAGTGCGCGTTACATAATAATGCGTAATAAGTGTCCTTTACATATAAATGAAACCATTTTTAAATATGCGGTAAACGATATCATATTCTAAATCATAAAAAAGTTTAACTAAAATACTTGATTTTTAATAATAAAAAATAAAAATATAGTGTATTTCCCTATGATTGAAAGTACCTAAATAAACACTAGATTATTGATGCAAAATTCGAAAATGCAGGAAAAAATAAATATTTACATTCAATATTATAAAATACTTCAAGAAAACTGTAATAATTATAACTCTTCAAAGCCTTCTGAAAAATTTACATATTTCCTCCTCGGAAAGTTAACGCGTTCTTTTAGCAATAACTGCAAAAATAAAACAGAGAGGCATAAAAACCCTTGACAGAATATCTCCCATAAAATCTCAACCCAAGCGAGAGGAGAAACTATAAACCAATCACTCCAAAATGAGTTAAAGAGATCTTTAACACATGATTCTCTTTACACTCATCAGCACGTGTTTCTGTTCATATCTCAAAAATCAAATAATTATAATAGAATGATTCACAGACACGTGGCCGACTACAATCTAACATCGGAGAGAGAAATACTAATGTACGGGACCAATCTTTTGAAAGAAACATGGAATAGTAACGTCATCTGAAACATTTTGTTCCAAAAGCCAAACGCATATGTGCGGCTCTCGGCACACAGCAGCACTTTCGCCGTAACGCAAGGATGCGGCGCTCGGCCCTGAGATGAGTCAAGCTGAAACGCACATATGCGGCGCTCGTCCCGAAGGGGTTAAGGGTTTGTATTATACTCTTCCCATTGTCAAAATATCCTACTTCATTGAATTATCAAGAAATCTAACAATAAATGTGTTTTTACTTGACAAGCATCTTTGCTTCCATCCTCTGGACCAGCACAAATAACGTCATTGTCGATGCCTCTAGGCAACCGATTCCCTGCAATTCTGCGATATGCTCGACGACATTTTTCATTGGCCACCACAGGAATGTCTGCAATAATCTGCAGGTTGGTTGTCCCTTTGCCACCTTCAAAGAAAAGTAAGTGTATTGGCCGAAAAATGTCATTTTTATATTTTTATATAAATTATTATGGTCTGTGACATTCGTGTTTAAAGTTTTCGTCATGCATGGACGTTTCTTGAAAAGATAGGTTATACATTCATTAGATGCTAGCTACCATCGTCGATTTGCATGGTCGTTCATTATATTAAAAATAGTAATTTATAAGAATGAGCTATATTTATTAAAATTAGAGAAAATCTACAGTAATAAAATTGAAAGGTAAGTCTAAGTCCCCTTTTTAAGCCGGTATACAGTAAATGAGGATAATTTTAAAAAATATTTTTTAAAAGAGGGAAAACATAAAATGTAAGAATATGATGAAATACTGAAAAAAATTGTAGCGAATCATATTTAAAAATATATTATATCATATAAAAATATTTTGAAAAATATTCTAAAATTACAAAAATATTTCATGACTAAATTGGTGTAACTGAAAATATAATTTTTAGTTTAAGATGATACAAAATTAATTTTTCTGTAATAATATCTTTTTCTAAAGGTATCGTTGAAAAATACCAAAATTTTGATAAATATTTAAATTACTTAAAAATTCAAAACAAAATTTTTTTAAAAATCCTGCAAACTTGCATAGTTCCGTTCTCCAAATTATGTTTCAGCAGAATGGGGTTGATGTGGGTCTAACAATCTGCCCTGTACAACCACAGAGGGAAAAAGTACAGATAGGCAGGCACACGCGCGAAGGCGCATACTCACAATTTCTTTCTTCATTAGTGGTGTCAAACTAATTTTAATATGACACGAAGAAATTCTTCTGCTACTTCCAGATACGCAATTATACAAACTCAATATGCTTAATTCTTCCTTATGCCCTTTACAACCAAAAAGAGATCTCTAATAGGGTGGAGCGAAAAAATCAAATTCGCCCTATCAATTAGCACTAGGTGGCAAAAGTTGTCTATTGACTAACATGTCACTGTTGAATTTTTTCAGAATTTTTGCATTTCATCTTCATTTCTTGCAAGAACCCCAAAATTCTACTTTTTTTAAAACAATTTTTCAGATATTTTATCAATAAAACGAAAAAAATTAAAAGTTGTCCTATCAAATAACACTAGGTTGCAAAAGTCGTCTATTGACTTACATATCACTGCTGAATATTTTTGTATTTAATCTTCGTTTTCCGCAAGATCCACAAATTTTTACTTTTTATAAAAAAATCGTAATTTTATTATAATTTTTTGGCAATTATTTCTAAATGCATTGATTACTCACTGACCTAGCTACCGAAAATAAACAATTGCCTTTAAGTACAAATATTAATTATGCCATAAAATACTAATTAAGCTTTTTTATAACTATTATTCGACTCTTCGCTGGTTTCTAGAAACCACCCAGATTTCACCACGTGGAGGTGGTCACATATCGAGTTTCACCCGCGCCCATATCCAAACCACACTAACTTGGGGCACTACTTGCATCTATTTATCAATTATACCAGGTTTATAATCTGCCTCACGGGTCTATTCTGGTACCCCCGGTTGGGTTGGGAGAAGCCACTATTTCCGTTGTTAACATGCGGAAAAAGTGACGTCTCCCAACCCAACCGGGGGTACCAGAATAGACCCGTTAGTCTCGAAAGTCAGCATGATTGTCTTGTCTATAATTTTTGCTCTGATGTAGCCATCTTGGGCAGAATTAGTAAGAATTAGTAACTATAAGCCAAAGTGACTGCTTACACACAGCTTTCCACTGCCTGGATGTGACGGAGAAAGCCACAAACATGTGCAAGAAGGAGCGAACTTTCTTCTATTCAAGCTTCTTCGGATATATGTCGTGTCAAGGATGGTTCTCTTACATCACGTTGTTGTCAGTTTATAAGATAAACATAATCTTCAGCACTGAAATTAATTTTTGGTATTTTAAACTTACGGGCAGATTGTGATTTTTGTTGCTCGTACAGAAAGAATTCTTCTCGTACCTAGCTTCCTAACATGTGATCTTTCATCAATAACATAGCAATAAGCATGTTTTCTGGATGAGCGAAGAAACCATCTTGCTCAATGGTTGCATCCACAGTTGTTTTAAGTTCATTGCTGAAGTACCGTGAGAAACTTATAGTTCGGTGTAGGTAAACGGGAACTTACATGATGCTTGGATTAAATTTAATGTAAAATCACAAGGATGAATAAACTTTTAGTATGAACGTAATAATGTCCTTAAATTTTTCATTCGGCTCTCTTGTGCTTATGTAAAGTCGAAGCAATCGGTTGGCAATTGTGAGCCATCTGGGCATGTGACAATTTTACAGGGTTTTAATCAGCAAGGCTCGGTGAGCCGTGGTCTGAAGTAACAGCCATACAAATATACCATATGTATTTTTGGTCCTTACTAAAATTATCGCTGACATTTTGTTTTCAATAATAGGAAAGTTTCCTAAACATTTGTAGAAAAGAGTTTCGTTAATCGGTAAATGCTTGCATCACATTTGCCGATTGGCCCAGAGAATTCTTGAGGGCCAGTTGTTGGTCCGTCCAAGTGTTCTATCAAATGCCTTAGTGGAAGTTCATTAGAATGAAGTTGACGAACTATCCACTGCAGGGGGCTGGCAATCTCCCTTTCAAGAAGTAATATAACGCCTCCATTATGTCCTGTATTAACAGAGTGAAATCGCACCGAACCACTACAAGTTTAGAAATTCTATGTTTCTTTCAGTGAAAAAATCCAATAACGCAGTTTTGATGCTGTGTGTTGATCCAGAAATTGGCAAAACATGCCCAAGATACAGGTTACCAGGTTCTTGAAAAATTGAAAGGTGTTCTTCAATATTTCATCGTCGGTGAAGATGACCATCTTCCGTCTTCTCCATCTCCAAA
This sequence comes from Araneus ventricosus, assembly GCA_013235015.1. NCBI lineage: Eukaryota > Metazoa > Arthropoda > Arachnida > Araneae > Araneidae > Araneus > Araneus ventricosus. The sequence goes on along the minus strand of BGPR01005576.1, from coordinate 73,277 downwards.
GTTTTGTCTTTCCGACCGTCAAAGTAAATACCTCGCAGAACTTCCATTTCTTCCCTCAGTATTTTTTAATAAAGGTTATGTCTGGATTTCTATTTCTGTCTTCGAACTAATTCTATCAATAATTATTTGAAAATCTTCATCAGATTATTTCACGGCTCAGGTCATAAAGTAATGCTGATGCAAGAGCGGCAGCTGGTCGATCCGCAACTCCATATCTGTCGCATGTTCTTGCAAATGTTGCGAGCTTTAGCCTTGTTTGGGGCGTGGAACATGATGGAGTATTTATGTCAATGGCACCGTCATTGTTGTTACAACCTTTAGCATTTTCCTCTGCTAAGATTTCAGATGGTTTCAGTCCTTCCATCTGAAATTTATCGACGATTGCTTTTTTTGAAGTTTGGTTTTTTTTGAAGCTGTTGAGTGCTTTGTAGATCAACAGTACAAATAGACATTGCATGGTCTTATTATCGACGATTGCTTTTTTTGAAGCTTGGTTCTTTTTTTCGAAGCTGTTGAGTGCTTTGTAGATCAACAGTACCAAAAGACATTGCATGGTCTTATTATCGACGCGTGCTTTTTTCGAAATTTGGTTTTTTTTGAAGCTGTTGAGTGGTTTCTAAATCAACAGTACCAATAGTCATTGCACGGTCAGATCTCTGGTCGGTTATAAATTGTTGTTCTTGTAGTGACACTTTCCGTGATTTCTCACATCGGCACAATTTATTGTCCAGGCATTTGCACGCAGCGATGTCAAGAAGTTTTTTTTTTATTCTTCTCGGACGGCTTGAGTATTATTTTGGAAATTTTGAGAATACTTTCGGCTGGGGTAAGATTTAAGTAGCTTTAATAGCTTTTCACTTTCTCTTTTTATCAAAGTAATTATTCTTATATGTTGAAGAATAGGAATTGAAGCTTTGTAGCAAATTTCTTCTATCTTAATAGCGATCTCTTCATACATTTCTATTATTTGTGGTTTGCAAATGCCTGATTTCTCTTTCTGTATTCTAATCCAGTTGTATTACCGCCATATATCACCACGTGTTGGTAGAACAATATAGCTGAGCTCTTTTGAACTGCCGATAATGGGACACTTAACTTGATTTCTAGTCTGAGTCACAATTCTAATTTCTACCACACAAAAAATGAAACCTCTAATGATATGTGCACAGCGAACATTAAGCTGCTGACGAAGCAAACTTATACTGAAAAGTTGAATTGTCATGTACTATGGTTACCGCCAAAAAGGTTTCCATTTTTATGGTACCCATGCTGCCATCTCTTGGGGAGTTTCACATTTAAAAGGACTTATCAAAACCAATGTAATTAGGAATAATTGCCGCCCAAACTATATAATTAAGAAATAATTGCCACCAAAACTATATTGAAGAAATATTTGGAAATTTGTATAAAAAGTAAAATTTTGAGGCACTTGTGGGTAATGAAGATGAAATGCAAAAATTCTGAAAAAATTCAGCAGTGATATATATATGTTATTAGTCAACTTTTACCACCTAGTTCTAATTGATAAGACAACTTTTGATGTTTTCGCTATATTGATAAAATATCTGAAAAATTGTAGAAAAAGTAAAATTTTGAGGTTCTTGCGGGGAATAAAGATGAAATACAAAAATTCTGGAAAAGTTTAGCAGTGATATGTTAGTGAATAGACAACTTTTGCCACCAAGTGGTAATTGATCGGGCGACTTTTGATTTTTTCGCTCCAACCAAATCTGTAGCTTCTGTTAGATAAATTTTCTGAATGTGTACAAAGTCTTTAGAAGAACTATATCATCTCTCTCCCTGTACCACCTTAGATTTTTCACTATCCCTCATTAATTTTTGATTAATGTTAATTTTTGATATATAAATTTACTGCCCAAAATTTATAGAATGAATCATCGTACAATACAGAAGACGTTCGAATATGTTAGGGAAATCAACAGAGTGATACAACAATTCAATTAATTGAACAACTATCAAGTGCTTAATAATTAATAGAGAATATCTCGTCAGCGTTTTTCGAATTTAACAGAAACACTCGATGCTGCAAGGTATGTAATTTGTAATATTTAAGCAGTGTATATATATATATATATATATTACTTACTATGTAAGTGAGTACTTAGAGAGATGAGGTGTGATATGATGAGTGATCATTATATATTTGTTCTTCACCGGAGTCATTCACGGGATTTTGACAGTTAAATTGGCTAGCATTTACAGTGGTAGCCAATATTGTGGAAACCCTTTGAAATTTGCGCATTTTTTCGAATATTTCCTGAAAGGCTATATTGATTTTCTTTGAATTGCGACCATTTAGAGATTAGGCTTAAACACACAATTTATATTGAAGATTCGGTCACGAGGACATTTAGGGGACCGACGAGAATAGATGAAGAGGAAAAGGGATTTTGGCTCACTCCGCTTCGCAGAAAGCTGATAATAATTTACAACTTTTATCAATGGTTATCTTTTATATTCACATTGCATACCGAAATTTTTTGTAGAAATAGATAGTATATTCTGAAAAATATAAAATTTTCTTTAAAAATCGGAATTTTTTTTCAGAATGTTTTTTTTTACAACATGCTGAGTTTTAAACGAAATTGTTCGAAACATAACAACATAATATATTTAAATGTATTAGCAAAGCATTGTGTAAAATGCTGAAATAAATACTTTGAATGTTAGAGAAAATATGAGTATTTGTAGAAAATAGTTTTTTACCGCGCATACGCAAAAGGTAGCATAATGTTTCCTTCACAACTTTAGAGCCAGATATATAGGAAAACTTGTATAAAAATTCCAGCTCAATAACGTTAATATTCGTGCCGATATCGGCATTGCAGTGAGGTGAATTTCGGTACACCCTAAGAGAAACTAAATGATAAGGATCCATGCCCCTAAATGCACTCGTAAACCGAATCTTCAATGTAAATTGTGTGTTTAAGCCTATTCTTTACATGTTCGAAGTTGAAGGAAAATCCTTTTAGACTTTCTGGAGATATTTGAAAAAACTGCAAATTTCAAAAGATTTCCACAATTTTGGCCACCACTGTATGTTGGAAAAAAGAAAAAATGACAAACCAGTACTCGACAGACTAAGTCATTCTGCGGAGCGTGGAAGAACGACCTTTTCCAAGGCTCCAGAAACACATCATGATTTCATACTCTTTCAACCTAGAAATAAGTTCTGCTCTATTACTTGATCCTATTTCTCGTGAAATAGTCTCTAACATAAAACCTCACTCGTGCGGTAACAAGTATTTTTTTCTAGGAATCAAAGTGATTAGAGAATCGAGTTTAATTATAACGGGCAAAATTACTTCGGTCTGAAACTTTTGCTCATAACTGAATGACTGTCCTTTCCCCTTACTTATAAAATCAAATGCTATATTCTCTGTAGATAATCCCGTTATAGTCTTGTTATGGTACATACTGTTACAAAAGTCTTTCCTTGGGTGTATTGTGTAAACATTCTAACACGCAGGATAATGGAGAACGAAAGTTTATCCACAAATATGCAGGAAAACACGTAGTACAGGTACAGGAAACAATAGTGCTTGTACAGATTAGCAACGTCAACAGACAACAATTCACAGGTAATAACAGTTCAGCACTTTGATATTTAGCAACACAAACAGTCAGCAAATAACTAATAACGACAATAACAGCCAGTGACGGGTTTTGACAATATGAGGCCACAGGCGCAAAATTGTTTTGAGGCCCCTCCCCCTACTCAATGTCGTAAATTTTGCCGTCTGGTTAGCATTGCAATGTAGTCGAATAGATTTTGAGGCCCCCTCAGGGTCTAGAGTCACAAGGCGAGAGCCACTTGCGCCTGTGCGAAAAGCCGCTACTGATAACAGCACTTTCAACAGCGCTCAGCTCACCAGCTTCCTAGCTTGCACTGCAGACGAAACTCTAAAGTCGTTCCCAATGGATCAACACCCTCCTCTGATCCAAACGCGGTCCTTATCAGGCCGTGACGTCACATGGAGTTTTCTCGTATATTCAAGCGTATTCCCTTTCGTAATAGAGATATCGAGAAAAGGGTCGCATTTTCTGGAATCATCTATTTGTCGCCAAGGTCACCAAATTTGTCGCCAAGGTCAGGGGTCCCAGAAAGGCCTAAGCCCATCACTCCATACTTATCCCTGTAAAACTCCCTCCCCAACTATAAGACTAACGAGGCAGGAAAGCGACATTACATCTTTGCAACAATACTGTCATTGGAGTGGTAGTATGTGCAACCGTTAACTGGGCTTCTCTATTCTGTTGTTGGCTGATTGAATAAAAAAGACTGAGCTGCTGGTTTGCCATCACCAATAAAGAATTTTTAAGTGATAAAAGCAAAGAGGGAAAAACCACATTTCTACTTACCGTATGATGTGTGTCCCCACCCCACTAAAGTTGTGTTGGCTCCTACGAAATCTCTTATAGCTAATTCTGGGGACGGCAAGCAGATAGGGTGGAGATGTGTTTGAACTTCATTTTCTAGTGTCAGAATTGCAATATCATGATAGTCCTGGTCTGGACTGTACTTGTCGTGAAGAATGATTTTCGTCACATTAAAAAGATTACCATTATACTTGTTTACGTCTCCTGCGTGAACTACGATGCGGCTAGGATCCAAAGTCCTCCTGGAAATATTTTTATCAGTACTTATTCGGAGTCATTTATTCAAATAAAAGCTATTTAGAGGACACAACTCTTATAAACAAATAAAAGTTATTTACTATCCATGGAATTTTATAATGTAAGGGATATAATAAAAAAAAGAAAATGGAGGGCGTATAAAATGACGAGTATGCAATATATACTTAATAACAGAAATTGGAGATATTGTATGAAATTCTTTCTGAGGAATGCACTCAGTTCATGCTTGAATTATGTTTAGCAGTCATATTATATTATTTAAAAAAATCTATATATATAATTCCCTGTACGTGAAAAAATCATCGAATTTCTTAATCGCCGTCTGACAACAGCTTGCAAGTTTTGTTTGTTTACAACGGAAAGTCTGAGACAAAGATTTTTTTTTTGAGTTAAATAGCTTGAACAAAATATAAAGTCTTGAGTTGATTAGAAAACAATGAATCTCCTTATATGCCCTTTCAGTTAAAAGGTTGAGGAAAGGCTATTTAATCTTTCTTGATTACTCAATTTTCTGAGTTTTAAAAAACATAATTGACTACCCAGAGGAAAATGTTTTATCTTTTTGACTAAATTGTAACTGGAGCGAGTTTGTATACAAGGGGAAGCTTCCTGAGCAAATAACATAAGTAAATTAGGATCTTATCAATTTTAAAAAAGCTGAAAATACAAAAATTATTATGGTTTCAATTTTGAATAGTTAATAGAAGCATGTTTGAAGCAAATTTCACTTTAAAATACCTCTTTTTTAGGTAAAAAAGGTTGTGAAATGAGTTATATCATCTCTTGACATCTTAAATTTTCTGAGGTTTAAACATAAATAACTGTCCAGAGAGAAAGTTATATCTTTCTTGGATAAATAATAATGAGGAGTGTGAAAACATGTGGGAAGCTTTTCTCAGCAAATTACTTTGGAAATAGGGCATGTTAAAATTTTGGTGCAAAGTTAGGGCAACAAAACTGTTCAAGATATTGCCATTGTATGGAGAGAGTTTTAATGACTGATTTTTCTGATTGATATAAATAATTTTGATTTTGAAACATCTTAGGTTATATATATTAGCATTCAAATTTTCTTCTAACATTTATATATATCTCTGCTACCAGAATGTTTTAATTTTGCAATTGAAGAAAAATTAATTTAATTATCCATGCAATTTCAAATAATTTGAGTAGTTAATGTATTTATAATTTCTATTACTAGAAGAAATACATAACTTAGGGATCGAGAAGTAGCTGCGATCACCAGTGATCCTAAAAAATCGCAACATGATTCTCGAGGGATTGGGGAAGGTGTAACCCTAGTTGTCGAAAGTCAACTGCACAAAACTGGCAAACTCATTATTTTTTCAGACTTAGAAGGACATGAATTGTCCAGACCGTTTAGTGCTTAAAACTACAAACAAGTCTTCTCTTTATTTCTGCTTTTGTTTCATGTGGTATGTGCTTAAATGTCTTTAAAGAGGAAACTACTACTTGAACTTCGTGAAATTTGTTCTAATTATACATAAGTCACACAAGATTTTAATATATAAGAATAAATGACGAAAAAATAAAGGTAACCAATCGAAACGGAAGTACAAAAGATGCAGATACTTTAGTTTGGAATGATAAAATTTTAAAATTCATAAAAAAAGAAAGTATTTGCAGTCCCTTCTGATTGGCTTGTCCTTATCCATTTAGGTCGCATCTCTCCATCTCTCGCCTGTGATCTGTTTTCGGAGAAAAGGGTAACCTCGAGTTTTGCTACCGCCATTCATCAGTTAGAAAGCAGTATTTCTGACTGTGTTAATCGACTCTTAGAAAGGAGATCAGGAGGCATGGTTATAACACAACTTCTGATCAGCAGGCCTTTCCCATTTATGTCGTATTACTATCGCTGCCTCTAATCTGTTTTCGGAGAAAAGGTACTCCGAGTGGTCAATTAGGAGTTTGATCTTCATGATGTGCTTGTTTCTCTAGAAAGGAGACCAGAAGGCATGTATAGAACAGAAGAAAGAAACATGAATGACTAGCAGATTTTGATTAAGCCTTTGTTTTAAGTTTGGTCCAGTCAAAGAAGGCCAAAAAATCGACGAATAGAAAAAAAAATGGTGATAGTTTTGAAATTTGGCACAGTTGTTGGGGGGTAGTGTCCTAGACATAGTAAAAGCTCGACGGTGGGGGGTTTCAAGGGGCGTTTTCAGTTTTTAAATATCGGAAACTTTGCCTAAAAAAACCACCCAATTGCAAAGAGTTAAACTATGAAATTTCCTACACAAAAATCCTACGTTGTTTTGTAGCATCATAGTTTAGAAGATACAGGGATTTAAAAAGTTAATATCTAAAATTTCTTATTGTAATGGGTAAAATCGATTAAAAGCTGAATCAACAACTATCAATAACTTTATATTTATATAATAATTATAAGGTAGTATTGCATGTGTCGGAGTGGGGAGCAAACCCATTTGATGAACAATTATGCACCCTTCCTCCCATACGTTCCCTTCACAAGTTTCTCTTACTTCGTAGTCCAACAACGAATTGTTAATTTAAAATTGGTGTTGTTTTGAATTCGGCACAGTTAAGAGGGGGAGTGCTCTAAACGACATACTAAAAGTCCCCGCTTTTGGAGGGTTCTCACCGGGATACAGAGGGGCTGAAAGGGGATTTCTCAGTTTTTTCTAAATATCTCGAAACATGGATCCTAACGAAAAAAAAATAAGTATAAAATTAAATAAATTGAATTTCCTACAAAAATAGTTCTTTACATTGTTCTTAGGATGAATAGTTTAGAATTACGGAGCAGTTTGAAAAGTACAAAATTACAATAAGTGGTTGAAAATGTTAATTTATTTTTATGAAAGAAAGTTTATATTTCAAAATATTGTTATTATTACAATATATATATATATATATATATATATATATATATATATATATATATATATATATATATATAACATATTATATCTTCTATTTATAATATTATATATATGTATATATTATGTTTAACCCATTTTACACTTATTCGTAATTAAAGTTTCCATTATCTATCATATAAGCAAGTTCAACGCTTCCTCTTCTTGTAAGAGGTGAACCTTTGGTACAGGCATACCAAATGTGCCAAAACAGAAACATATTGTAAACGTGTGTTGCTCGCCGCTCCTTTTGGTTGAGGATATATGGATCATCTTTGATCTTGGTTTGTGATTTGAGAAATGCTGCATTCATTACTTATTCAAATAGTTCTTCAGCAAGGCTTTGTACTTAGGAATAACTTCTCACCGGCTTGTAGATATCATCTGGCGTTGATGAGAGGCTATAAAAATGTCAGCAATGTTTTTTTCTCTCATGTTAGTTGATTTTGAACAATGCAACTATAGTGCTTTGCTTTTCTATAAACATCTGTGTAAATGTCGCAGCGCGGAATGTATGGGAAAAGGAGGATGGTTTGGGCAAAAGAAAGTTCTTTCTGCAGCTTTCTTTAAAAAATAATTATAATGTAACTGAACGAACGCATAG